>VYZR01043799.1:13772-44106 GCA_013400675.1 Oxylabes madagascariensis
GGGCCGGGCGCGGGGGGAGCCCCGGAGCGCGGCCGGCGGTGGAAGTTGTTCGCGCAGTTATAATTAGCCCGGCCGGGGTCTGAGCGAGCCGGGCGGAGGAAGGGGGAGGAGTGTAACTTTTCGCAGCTCGGGAAGCCCGAGGTTGTCTCTGGTTACCGCTGCCCACGGCCGCGGGCGGGGGGGCGGGACGCCCGCAGGAAGCACCGGCGCTCCTTCCACAAAGGCCAAATGGTGGCAGGAGCCGCGGGAGCGGCTGCGGGAGCGCGGCAGGAAAGGGCTTTCCCTGAATCCCAGCGCTTCCATCCTGGTGCTCCCGACCGCTGCCGCTTGGTAGTCGCGACTTACGTGTAAGCTGCAGTTACATTTTTAAATAGCAGGTTTTCTTCGGCGTAGTAAACGTGTGTTAGTCTGGGCTGCGAGCAGGTGGATAGGGCTGGAGGAGCCCTATGGTCTTTATGCGTATTGCAGATTAAGCGCGCAAATATGTGCAGTTAATAATTTCTGCCCTAGTTAGGCCTGGAATTTTTCAAACTGTGTTGGAATGCTCGTTTCTAAAAGCATACCTAGGAGCCTTATGCGGTAGTTTTCCACTTTATTTTTGATGTGGCTAAAATTCCGTAGTTCAGGCAGCTAACTGCAATGTGGGAAATACCATTAACATTGAAATGATGCTATAATCTCAAAATTCCAAAGTGACCCCTAAACACGTACTGCTATGAAGGGAAGACAAAAAGTAATCCACTAGAGATGTAATTCATAGTGATTTTTCAGCTACTCTGTGTCTTCTATAGTTGTTTTTTTTTCCTAACAGATTGTAAAAACTAAACCTAATAACCTTGGTTCTGTACTTCTTCCTGACACTCAACCCAGTGTGAAATCATACAGGGCAAAAGTCAAAACCTCCACAGTTACTTCTGCAGGAATCCTTTGAAGTATCTAATAAAGAAATTAAATTTGAAAACTTCTTGACTTCATCTCCTTCTAGCAAAATATTGGACTTCTAAAACACAAGTAACAGTACTATTTTTTTTATCCAGTGCTTCTAATTTTGTTGGGTTTGGGGTTTTTTAGCTAAGCCACTAAAATCTCAAAGTTTTCAACATTTTACTATGCTTGTTAAGTTTGTGAAATTGTTTTAGCATTGAAGAATTCTAAAACTCTAAAGCATATGTTTTTATATTCGGTGTATAGAGAATGCAGTGACTACACACCTCTCCCTGTGACCTAACAAGTACACTTTATTGAACCTCAGTAGTGACCATCTGAAGTGCTGCTGTTTCAGAGCAAATAGGTTATGAATCTTCGTTTGTCTCTTTGTTTGGGGCTTTTTTTTTTTAAATTATTTACAGATAACGTGGATATCGTTATACTGGGAAAGAAGTCGGCTTGGAGGAGGAGGAGGAGGGAGATGTTAATGTGTTTGTTGCTGTGGGTTAGATCTGGCTTGCTTAGGTCACGGGCATTTTACTGCTGTTTTACTGCATCTTTACAGTTCCGAGGTTCTGTAAGCGGAGGAGCCCTTTGGTAGCATCAGGCTATGAGTTGCTATGTAAGATGAACTGTAGGCGTTTACTTGCCCGTCTGTCTGAATGTAAGATTGCCTTTCACTATGTATTATTTTAAGATTTTGTGAAATAATGTGTGAACTCTTGATTTTTGATCCCAAGGACTGTGTTTATCCGGGTAGTACTGATCCGTGCTCCTGCGGTGCATTTGTGAGGCGGTTTGCCGTAGCTGGGTCAGGTGTCTGTGTGTGTGATGTGCACAAACAGGCATGTCACATCCAATCCTGGCTGCAGGCTCTTAGCCCCTGCAAGGGCTTTCATTCGTGGAATTCATAACTTTGATTCTCCAGGTGGAGGTGAGACCGCAAGAGCATGGATCATGCGATTCCCTCCACATTTCCTAGCCTAGTCCATAGTTTACTGTCACTTCAGCCTTTTCACATTTCCCAGTTTCCAATGCCTTGAGCTAATCCATGATTTAATCCATGTGGTCTCTAGCCATACTGCAGATGTTGTTATATCAGGGGTTTGATGGAAATGGTGCCAAACTGAACATTAGACACATCATAGGACACCTTGTCAACTGTCTTCTCATACTGGTTTTGTGTATGCTGAAAAAGAGGGAAGTTGGGGAATTCAATAAAAACCTAACTGCTTTTGCAGCCTGTAAGCATTAGGGGATAATTCTGAAATGTAGTTCTTCAAAATGCATGATATTCTCTCTCCTGATTATGTAATTTTGGAGATGATTACAACTGTAAATTGGTGTTCGATAACCTGAGGAAGTAGCAGTGCAAGTCCTTGTCCTAAAGCCTAACACTTAGAGGATCAGCATTCTGTAATACTCATTTATGAAAGATAATTTCCACATTTTCACAGGTGAAACTGTTAGGTCCTCTTATTTCAGTGTATTCATGAATTTTAGGGGGTTTTACCCATATTTATCTGCATTAATAGATTTTAGCACAAATTATTTAAAAAGTTGTATTAAATTGTGTGCTTAATGCTTCTGGTTTAAAAAAATAAAAACCATCACATAGTAATTAAATACTCTGGTTTTGTTTTTGTTTTCCTCTTAAGTCGCATCATCCTACCTCGGTGGATGGCTTGGCCTCTGGGATAGTTCAAGACTTTTGGATGACCACGCTTTATGCAAAATCCAGAATCTTCCTGCCTGGACTCCTTTCTGTTTTCTAAGGGTAACTATTTGTATGATTTTATGAAATTGTATCTTACGTGCATTGGGCTTGTTCTGATAATGGGCTGCAGATGTTATTTGTGGTTTGGAATGGTAAACTGAAATATATCTTTTAAAAATGTGATATGTAATGTGTAATATAAAGTGAGGTAAAAACTCTTTGAGTTTGAGTATTCTGAATTTCCTTCATGAGGGGAAATTATTACTATGCAATAAAGGATATTGCCTTAAGATCACATTTTTCGTGGAAATCGCCTAACTAAGACTTCAATCTTAGGGCAAGATCCACTGTTCAGCTGATAAAATTGAGTGTTGCAAATTTGTCTTGTGAGAAGGTGGGGCTTTGGATACTGAAGTAGAGTTGTGTACTGCAAGAGCAAATTCGCTGATTTCTGATTTGGTTACTGAAAGAATAAATGCACAGTCCTCTATCAGGAAAAGAGCTTTTTTTCTCGTTTGCTTTTACTGTTAATGGTCCAGTTTTTTCTGTTAAAGTGTCGGCATGCCAATTTTTAATACTTAATAAGCTGTAAGTTCCTTTAGTAGTAGATTTTTTAGATCACTGTAACCCTGAAATGTGTGTCAGTGTTATGTACGTGAATGCATCTAGTATCTGTATTTGAAGCAAATATGGGATTGAGAACTGTTCAGTTGACTAGAACAAGCTGTGAAGAGATCTGTCATGGCATTTGCAGCTCTGATGATCCTTTGTTTCTCCAGTGAGATGCTTTGGTGGAACCATGGTGGTTTGGTTCTTGTTGTTTGCTTTATGAGTCTTACGTTCTCATTTAATTATAGTTTAGTTTTACTATGGGAGTTTCTAGGTTTAGTAACTCTTGATCATGGCTTTTGCCAACTAGTATTGATTCTTAGTTTAAATGATTCCAGGCCCTTCTTCCACTAAAAAAAATCCACCCAAAATCCCTGAAAAAACCTCACTAAACACACTCTCATTAAAAATATATACATGACTTTTATTAATAAATGTGGAACGAGATACACAAGTTACAGACAAGAGTGATAGTAGTTTGGTTTGGGGTTTTTTAAGGATGGAAGTTTCTCTCTACTAAGCACTGGAAGCCACTTGTTTTAGCTGTAGAAGGTACAGATCCTAACAGAGGAGTTCCTTCTCCAGAGTGAAGTGCCATGCTGTGAAACTTAGCTGCCACAGTTTGTAAAGCAAAGCTCTTATCAGTGCTTTGTGAAATGAAATGGGAGTAAGGAACTTAAAAAGATGTCCTTAAGTGCAGGAATTTTCGAGATCCCAGTAGACATAACATAAACAGGTTGTTGTGGGGGGTTTCAAACTAACTTCTAAATCAAGGTAAAACTTACTTCCAAGTGCTTCCTAAACATAATTTCAGCTCCTAAAATATTTGTGTATGTTACAGGTTTATTTTTTACTTCCACACATAGTGAATGACAGTGGGAACGTTATTAATTCCAGAATAATTCTGTGCTAAACTCAGTCTTCCTCTCATTCCTTTCCTGTACCTAATGAATGCTATTCAGGCTAGTCTGACTTTCAAAATGTGGGGAAATCCTTAGGTGTGGGGTTTTTCTCTGTTTTGTTTTCAGGGTTGGGGTGTGTGTTTGTTTTTGGGTTTGTTTGTTGTTTTTGTTGGGGGTTTTTGAGTCTGAACAGTAGCATATCTTGGTTCTGTGTTCCAGTTGCTTTGTACCAGACCGTGGGTGTGTTATAGGTCAGGATTTTTTACCAAAAAGATGACTTTAGGTCTTCTTTCTTTGAGCAGCTATTTTCTGGTAATTTCTGACCCTTGTGAAGAAGTTGTTGCATAGGAGTTTAGGTATGGGAGTAAGCTGGTAGGACTGCACTCCTCCCTGTATGCACACTTTTAGTCACTTTTGCCTTCTCCAGCAGTTACTCATCTTGGCTAAACTGGGGCAGTGCTGGGGGAGGGGGGTGGGGAGGCAATGGGCTTAAACACACTTTTGTATATTTGGAAGTGTTTTCAGGTCCAAACTGCTTTTCACTTTGGTGTTTCCTGAGGCGCTCAGTCCTTCCCTCACTTGCTCTGTGTACAGCTGAGATGTAGAGTGGGGTTTCCAGCACTTGCTGGGGACCCCAGATCAGAGATGTTCTGTGTGCTCTGACAGCTTACACTGTTATGTAAGGCATGTCCAAGTGATCAGCACTAAGCCTGGATGGGAGGAAGGGATTTGTGCTGTGGCTGTTCACTGCACCTTCAGCCTTTCCATTTTCTTGCGCACTTTCTTCTATGTGAAGTACAAGCCAATAGCCTCTCCAGCACTTAATTAAAACTGCTCATGAAATTGTGTTACCTAAAAATGTGTGTCAGGTGGGGGAAGGATTATCATTAAAAATAGTGTGCAGCATACATCGAATAATTCTGGGAAGCAGCCATAACTGTTGGGGTGTTTGTCTTCCTTTGCACTTCTGCAGATAGATGTGTGTTTGTGAGATGTGTCCGTGGAAGACAGGGGAGTGCAGAACTCCAGGTTATCAGCCAGCCTTGGTCAGTCGCTAACAAGCCTACAGCACAGACACTTCTGTCTGTCTTTACTCTTACATAGTTCCTACATTTACAAGACAAAGGAGACTTTGAAAGGGAATTGCCCAAATTACAATAGGAAGGAGTCTCTAATTTTGATTTTAATACTTAAGTTGCATTACTGCAAACTGGCCAGGCAGCTTTCACTCATGAGGTGCTTACACACCTGCAAAGCTGGTATTTTTTTCCTGTAAGAAAAAGTAGTATTTCACTTTGAGACAGTCTTGGGCTGAAAAATGCAGCAGTGTGGCTGTACAGAAAGGATCAAGCAAGTTTGAATTTAATAATACTCTAAAAAGAAAAGCGAGAAGGAACCACTATGAATTCAGTTATCTTTACCTGCATAGTGAAGGCCAGGTACTTTATTGATGATCTTGCTATTTAAACATATTTAGTGGTAAATAAATAACTGTTGTGTAGTTTAATACAGTGCTTGTTTTGTGCATGGAAAGATTGTGTTCAGACCATACTAACCCTGGCAGTTGTGTTCGATGCACTCATTATTTTTGAAGCTCTTCTCTACTGAAAATTAAAGCTCTGTGAGGTCCTGAGTTCTAAAGATTGTTCAACTTTTCTCTTCAGTTCTTCTCCCACATCTTCCAAAAAAGTTTTTAAGTAGTAGTTTGCCCAGATAGAAGTAATTGAAGGTTTTCACATGTTGCATTATTCCTTGAGAAGTGTTCCCAGCTGTACTTCCAGCCATGTGTCAGTGGCAGCTGCACTGTCAGACCGTGTGACAGATGGAGCTGAAATGGTGGCACGGGCCCTATATTGTCCACAACACATCGCAATGTGGATTTTTCTTGGTGGCCTGGAATGTTTCTTCTGAGTAGCTGCACCCTGACCAGGCCTGTTTGTTTGGTATTGTGTGGATTTGCCAACCAGGGATATGCCTCTTCCCTCCCAAGTTTTTTCAAACCCCGGTATGGTGTAGGATTACAGTGCTTGGATGCTTTTTCCCATCTTAGCAGGGAGGAGTTGCTATGAAATGTCCTCCATGGAGGACTGGAAGGAACTGAGGAACATGTTGTCAGGGCAGAATTTCTATGTAGACTGCATTATAGATCAGTGATGATGTGAACAGAGAGTTTGGTACTCCCAAATACTGGGTTCCCTTTGCTTCCTTTTCGCTATATCTGAAAAATTATTTTCATTAACAAAGCATTCTGCCATAAATGGCCTGTGGCTCAGTTCACGTTACTATAATGAGAGAGCATGAGAAAATGCCAGGAAAAAAGTTGAGATGTGTTGCTCCTCATTGTTCCTGGTTTTTTTCATGACAAAAGATTCTAAAATAGATCATCTGAATGGAAAAAGAAATTCTGTTGTGGAACTTTTTCAAGTTCAAGAAATGGGTGACTTAGAGCTCACTGCTTTTATAATTGAACAGCTATGGACGGACCTCACCTTTGAAGTTGGCATAAACTTTTAGTTTTTATTCAATTTATTTACTTACAGATTACAGAGTTATCAGATTGGCACATCCCAAAATCCTGTTAGTTGATCCAATTCTTTGAGATATGAGTAGGTTCCTGGAATTAGGCTGGAGTAAGGAAAGTGCAGTTTCTGGAGACTGTACTTTAGTGTGCCCAGATTGTGCTGCTCTGAGCAGGCAACTGACGGTTTGTGTGTGCACGGCTGCCTGTTTGCCCTGCTACCAAAAACTGAAGTGGAATAAGCACTGCATAATTAAATAATGCCATCAGCATCCTCTGCTGCAAAGCAATGCTGCAAAAGAGAGCATCAGACTGAATTTTGGGTTTGGGATGAGGTGTCAATACGCAGTGCTACAGAAGAACAAGCTAATTAGAAAATACACGGTAGTTTGTTAAGGATCTGATCCTGTCAGAAATTCTTGTGTGAGAAAGTAAAGCTAAAGGCCTGATAAAATGTAGATTAGCTGCTAACAAAGGGGCTTTGTGTCTTTTGTAGGTCAGCAGCTGAGTATGTTTGACAAGAACTGAAATTTAATGTCTCCTGTAGCAACCATGACACTAGTCATTTTTAAATCCACTGTACCAATGGTACTCTGGTTTTTATTAGCCTTTTCCAAATTTTTATGTAACCTCTGAAGTCATCTAGCTCCTGGAGGGAGAGTAGGGGATCCTTCCTGTTAGGAAATAAATCAATGTTAGACAGAATTTCTAAAATGTAAGGTACTACTATGTTTGTTTATTTTAAAAATGCATCTTCAGAGTGGGGAGTATGTAAAGTAGAAACATTTTGAAGTTGGAGCAAATAGTGTTTCTTGCACTTCATTTTTATAGTCAAGTGCTGTCATGCTCAAGCATTGTTACATATTTCTAAAATGCTCTGGGACAAATTTTATTAAGGCAATTTGAGGAATGAAAAGAGGGATGTCTGCCTATCTGAGCATGAAGTATTTAGTCTAACTAGACTGCTGGTTGAATTGAAAAGTAAAACATGTCATATTAAGTTGTTTTTGTGAAATTATACATCCTTGCATATCACAGTCTGCTTGCTCTTTAAGCTTGCTTACAGAATTTAAATACTAGCACATTTTTGAGATGTTAGGAATTAACATCATTTATATAATTCAAAGAGATAAGAATAGTATGTCCTGTGTGTCTGACAAAAGTATAAATGTGTCTTTTAAAAAAATACTAAAATCAGTAAATAATCAAAATCAAGCATGCTGAATGTATGAAATGTCAGAATTGTTTCCTGTGTGGTGATAATTTCATTTCCTTATGGGTGTGGATTTTGGTCTGTTTAATTAATTGAGAGAAAAAAACCAACCAAACACACAAACCCAACTAGTGTGCAGTGCATGGGAATGATGGTGCTTGGTGAAGAAACAGCTGTTTTGATGCAGAATTTTTGTTCCTACAGTGATGCTATGAGGAATACCTGAGGTAGTACAGATTTAAATGCTACTTAAAATGGAGAGTTCACAATTTTATTGGGAGTTTAGGATTTGCATAAATGATTGTCTTCACGACGAGAGTTGGTATATTTAGCAACAGTCTACTTGTAAATGTGATTTTCCATGGATAGTGTCAAAAATTATCCATTACTGACAATATTGTCAGTAGTTTGAGGATTCTTGACACACACACACTCCCCAGAATACTTTTTTAATGTATTTTGTGCCTGAACTTTGTATCCAGATGTGTTCGGATTTTGTTGTAATGGAGTGCTCGATACTGGCTGGGTCTGCTTGCTCTTAATGGGGTGCCGGAGTGGGAGAGCCATACATGATCAGTGTGGGAAGATGACCCAGGTGAACAGGCACACCACATCCAGACACCTTCTGGTTTTTAAAGAGATTCAGCTGGTGCTGTGGCAGTTCAGCAGAAAACTTTGGGGAAAAATGAAGTTCCAAAGTTAAAAAATTTCAGCAGTGGTAAAATAACAAGCAATTAAAGTTTGTTGCTGTTTCAAGAGTGACTATGTTAATGAACTGAAGACAGACCAGACTACTCCCTGCTAAGTAAAAATGCAGTCCTAGGACAAGTTGAATTTCATCCAGATATGTCCTTAAAAAAAAGTGTGTACTATTGAGAAGTCTGACACCTAAACTCCTGTAGCAGCTGTCAGTTTTTTCTCGCGTGCCTTGCTGTGGAGGATGCACTGCTTGCTTGCTTTCTGTTCCTCCAGAGGAGCCGAGTTCTCCAACAGCCTTGTCTGGGCATGGATGTAGCCGTGGAGCCCTGCCATGCTCCCTGCAAATCTGGAGAAATCCTGCAAGTAAAAGAGGCTTTATCCTGCTGCCTTCTCCTTGTCCCCAAAAGTCTAGCAACAGGCTAGCAGCTGGCAGCTGCGGCCATCAGCTGAGCTATTGCTGGCAGCATCCAGTGCTCACATGAAAAGGAAGTTGGGAGGCCCTCGGCAGCATGCAGGGTCTGGAGCATTGTGCGTGAAGGATCTGCCCTTAATCTGCCACTGGTCTCTGATTTATGATTGCTTAATTTTTTTTAATAGTTTGAGAACAAGGTGTCAGTATTCATGGACACTTTAGGATGTGTGTAACTATGATTTTACCGGTGTTTTCTGTGCAGAGTATACTCCTTTTCTGTGTTTATATGAGTGATTGCATAGGGCTTGTCCCTAATAAAACTCTTCAGACTTGGGATGGTAATTGCAAAGTACCCAAGCAGGTATTTGTTTGGATTACTTGTATTTTAGATGTGTGTGTGTACAGGTTTTTGTACCACATTTTTCTAGACCTACTTTATTTCAGTGCAAGAGCACACAAGGCAGGATGAAAGCAACTAAATTTTAATTTTTTTTCCCTAACTATTCTACCAGAATCGGTCGCCTTTAAAATGCTGTTTGATAGCTTCCTGCCTGATGTTCTTAGTGTGAAGTCAGCAGCAGTTGTGAGCCAGCAGCCATGGGCACCCATTGTCTCTCTGTGGGCTCAGTGGCCCAGCCAGATTTCCTCCCACATTTAACCAAACTACCAAGCTGTGGAATGGATAAAAGGATCATAAGGGACATATAAGAATCCCATGGGAGGCCCTGCTGTTGGTCTTGCTGTAAAACAATTTTGGGTCACCAAAGAAAAAAAGAGAAGAATCAGTCCTACATAGAGTTCTCAGAGACACTGAGCAAGGCATTGGAATGCCTTAATGAGATCAAAATGGGTGTTGAAAACTAGCTTGAAATCTTACCTGCTGTACCCAAGAATGAATGTTAAAGTGGGAATGACGAAATACTGTGTAGAGTTGTTTGATCCTTAATATAAACATAAATTTTATTTCATGTGGGCACTCAGTTTATACTTAGAAGTATATAGCTTTTTAGAAAAAGAGTTAGTATATTTCTTCCATGTTTTCTGTTTCAAAAAGAAGTTGCCATGAAACAGTATAGCTGGAAATTGCATCTTTTCAATGGAAGTAGTATTGTGTAGGATTTCTTTCTGTCTCTTGATGTTCTGTGACATCAAAAGTCTCAGCCAACCAATACATTGCACACCTACAGGGTTTTCAGAATTGTCTGTTGGGCCTGCCCAAGGTAAATTCATTATTTTTGTCTTCCAGGTTCATGTTGGGGAGAGGCCTAAAGCGCAAGCTGAGTGACTATGAGGAGAACATGGCTGGTCTCTCGAGTGCCTTTGACTCCAGTCGAAGTCTGCCCTACCCGCTCAAGAGGCAGCTGGTGCTCAACATGTGCCTCACCAAGCTGCAGACGTACAAAATGCTGGTGGAGCCCAACCTGCACCGCTCCGTCCTCATCGCCAACACCGTGCGGCAGATCCAGGAGGAGATGAGGCAGGAGAGCAGCCAGCAGCCAGTGAATATCTGCCCTGGCATTGCTCCTGCTTCTCACAGCTACGCAGGGATGGAGTCGCCTGCGATTTCCCTTCAGTTGCCTTCAGGTGTTGGTCAGCCGGAGTCCCACTGCTGTGACCTGCGGTCTGTGGAAGACCCGATTGAAAACAGCCTGCTGATCGTTTCAGATGATGACATGTCATCTGCTATTTCATCTATCCTGAAGGATTTAGACTTTGTAGAAGATATAAGCCCGCCTACTTGTCTGGTTCCTACTGGAGACGACCAGCCAAAGTTTCCAGAAAATACCGGTTTGAAACTAGAAGATGACAGACAGGATTTGAAGGGAGCTGAATGTGTGTTTGGTTCCTTTGAGATTTCAAATTCAACCAGTTACTTGAAGGATTTGGCAATAGATGACATTTTTGAAGATATTGACACTTCAATGTATGATTCAGACTTCTGTTGCCCTCCCTTGATGCCGCCCAGATCACCATCTCTTGCTACAGAAGAACCATTGAAAACCTTCCCATCTTGTAATTCTTCTTCAGCAAACAACATTCAGATATGCAGAACAGATCTGAGTGAGTTGGACCACATCATGGAAATTCTGGTTGGATCCTGATACTTGTTTTACCCAAAGATACTTTTAAACTGCCACTTCCGTTTGGTTTCAGGATAAAAGCCACTGGAATAGTTGTAAAGAATTCTTTAAAAAGCAAACTAAATAATAATTTGTCCGTAGTAGGATTTTCTAAATAATTCCAAAACTTACAAACCAAAAAAGTGGCAGATTTTTTTTAAAAAATAAAATTATTTATCAGAACTGTGCAATCATCATTTTCCTTCCAGGGTGTATGTGGAACAATGGGCACATACCCTCATCACCCCTCATGCCTCTTTCAATAAACTTTTTTATGTGCAATTTTTAATTTGACAGAAGAATTTACATGCAAAGCAAATTTCATATGAGGTGATCTTTTACAAAGCCTCCACTTTATTTTTAATATCAGAGTTTATGCCAAGCTGGCATCTGTCAAGTTGCAGAGTTAGACTGTGTGGATTGCAGACATGTTACTAGAGATGGGTATATTTTAAAAATGAGACACGCTTTGCTTTCTTTTGGTCAGAAAAGCAGATCAAGACACTTACCAACAAAGTCTCTTGCATTTTCTAAAGCATTCAGAACTATTTATTTTTGTAAATTTTATAGTCTTTCTACATTTTACTACGTTATTTCATCATAGTTCAAATATAATGGACTTCTAGTTGGATGTGTTTAGCACTACCTCTGAGCTGAAATGCTTTAACTCTTTCCAGTGCTTCATCTGAGACTGCAAATCTTTTTGTTTCTGTTTCTTTCTGGGGGAAACTACTTCTAACCCATTAAGTTGATCCTTTGACAGTGACCTAGCTGATTTGTAAAATCAAGGGTATTCAATGTTTAAAAACTTTTAAGTATTTACAAATTAATTTATATGTAGATTGTGCAATTTAACATTTTTCTGTCAGTATTATGTGCTTAGATTTTGAATAATCTTGGCGTTCTTTAAATTAAAACTTACTATGTACAGGTAGCTTTTTATTCTCTTTTGGAAAACACTGTCCTTCAACCCTGCTTTCACTACAGATTTTAAGATGATTTTTATGTGCAATATTATTTAAAAAGATACGCATTTGTATACCTGGCATTGTGGGAAGAAACGCTTCAACCTTAAAACCTCTAGCACCTTTGGAGGATACTCAGCCAACATCTCTGCGTCCTTTCAGAAGCCAAGCTGAGAACACTGAGAACAGATCACCCACTGCTGTGGCAGCCCCCGGAGCACCCGAGGGGCTGTGGGGAGTCAGTGCTGGTGGCTCTGTCCCTCCCAGGGGCTGGGGCCACCTGGGCTTTGGAACCCTGCTTTCCCAGGCTGTCCTGGGTGGGGCAGGGCTGTTTTTATACAGATACACAAACGCCCCGCTCAGCTGGAGATGAGATTTGCAGTGAGAACTGTTTTTCCATCAGGCAGTTTGGGTTCTGTGTTTCAGCCTGACCTGAGGTCTAGATCGATCCCTGTTACCGTCTTCTGAGTTTCACACTTGCACATTGCTTTTTGGTTTGGGTTTTGTTATTTTGTTTTCCTCCTTTTTTAATTATAAAACTTTTTCTTTGTATTTGAAAGCTGCAGCACCTGTCTTGGAAACTTGCAGTTGTAAAACCTTTGCTTTGGTTTGTTGTATTTTTTGGGTTTTTGTTGTTCTGCTGAGACTTTTTATGAACGGAGCGTTGGCAGAGGGAAAAAATGTTGCCTGTGTGTTGCATCTCACAGAAGTTGAAATCCTGGCCCTGTTGAAGGGGCCAGGGTCTCACCTAGTACTTCTAGTCTTAACTGATGCTGTGGCACACTTACCTTGTGCAGAGATCTCCATTTTTTACTGTGACTCTCTCGGTTAACAGTTAGCTGCCGACGTAACTTGGTATCCCAGGCCAATGGAGAACCATTTCAGGTCACATCCTCGCAGCCATCTGGGTTGTTTAGCAACCGAAGGGTATAAATGTATTTATATGCATATATTGTATTGATTCTAATATAAAACTTCTGATCTAAAGCATTTTGAATTGCTGGATAAAGGGATTTGTTTGAAGAGTGTATAAGTAGTTCTTGAAGAGGTACAGCTTCAGAATGTACACAGATTGTGCATTGTGTATAGACTACTCTGGCTTTTCCTCAGCCTCTACTTTTGTATTAAAAATATGACTGAATAAATCCTTGAAATATTAAGGGCCTTCTGCACTGTGATGAAACAGAGATGCGGTTAAAAATGTCTTTAAATTCAGTGATGAGGGATGAAATAAAAAGACTGCATCTAATCTCTTTTTGCATTGAAAATATGGAATGTTACTATGCAGTAAAGATATTTTGGTATGAAAATTGTATCATATAGCAAATAGTGAACACTTAATAAATCTACTTACCTTGCAGTCTCTGCAGAAACAGAAGAGAAGACAACTTGCTTTTCAACATTTCTGTACTAAAGTTTTTTGTATACTGCAGCAAAAGATTTAATTGTTGGTGTATCTTTTATCAACAATTCAAAATGCAATTTCTGTACAAGTCCTGGCTACAGAGCTCTGTTTCTAATTGGTTGCTTGTGTCACAGTGCCAAGACCATGAGCTGGTGTGTAATGCAGTTCGGTTATGTTTTTGGAATTATGTGCAAAGGGAAGTTTAATTTTTAAATATGCACAAACTAATTTTAAAATTCTTCCATGTAAAATGAAGTTAGAGGCTAGTTGTGGTGGACCTATTTATTGTATGTTTGGAAATAAAAGCCACAGTTTTGCATTTAAACCAGTTATATTTTGGAGCCTTCAGTATGTGACTTTTAAAAATCTATGGCACCTTGCCACCTTTTCTTTAGTCTTTCTCTCACAAGGACGTAACATTTTCCCTAGGCATTTGTACCTTTTTTCCTTCTCCACATGCCCCCTCTACCCCATCCTTTGTCCCTAGAAATATTAAACACCTTACAAACCCGTACAGAAATTACACATGCCAGGCCCCATCACAGGGGTCTGTGGAAATAGGAGAGAGGAAAGAATTGCACTTACACACTGAGTTGTGCTGGAAAAGAAGGAACTTTATTTACATCTTTGACATTCTATAGAATTCTAAAGGTGACAGTGGATTGGAGGGTGAAGCTGCCACCCCTCCAACACACTGGTCAGACCAACAGTCTGTCAACTCTCTCCTCCTCCATGAAAATATGAAAACAAACCATTTGTTGATACTTGAAAGTGTGGGAACTCCAGTTACAGAAACGAAAAACAGTTTCAGAAGGTTGAATCGGGGCAACAGGGTTTCTTCCCCATGAGGTTTCCATGTGCCCTGAAGGATGGATTCCTTTGGGAAGCACCACAGCTTGAGCTGGGTGCCTCCAAAGAGGGACTGTGAACACTGAAATTCCCGGGCAGTTATGCCTATAAAAATAATAATAATTCAGACCATTAATAATAATAAGGTCTGGGATCTTCATGGTGATTGCTCAGTGGTCAATGTCCTACACAGCATCTCATCCTCCCACCTTGGGAACCTGAGTCTGCAATTCAGAATTTGGAGTCTTCTAATAATGTTACACTTGATTATCATGATCCATAGGTTTTCTCCACTTCAGCTATTAATATCCAAGCTGCCACTTTGCTCTGGCTCTAAATTTTCACTAAAAAGCACTACACCCTCACACCCCCTTTGTAACCAAAGAAGGGATGGCCTACAGAGCGTTTTTCCAGCTGGTGGGACGGGGGGATTCCTGTTGGTGACGTGTTTTTAGCAGAGATGTCCTCTGGGCTTTGTCTCCATTGCCCTCCCTGTGAGGTGCTCCCAGCCCCTGCAGTTCTTGGTGTCCCTTCAGGGGTTGCTGTGCTTGAAAGCAAGTGTCACATGCAAGTGTCCTTGACACATAGTGGTGACTCTTCAGACCTGTGTGCTTGTCAGGCTGGACAAAAGCCCTGGGCTAGTGAACAGCAGCTTGTATAAATCATACCAGCAGCTTCAGGTACAGAGGTTTCCATCCTCTTCCTGTTGTAGACCTCTAAAACGAGATCCTGACCCTTCTGCAATGAACTTTCAAGATTTAAATTGAAGCAGAATTGCCATTCCCCCTCTTTTTTAAGTGTTTAAATAGACATGAACCTCTTTATGTGCCATTTGAAGAATTAAATCAAGTTCCCTCCATTTTAAGGGAAAAAACGTTCATATCATAAAGATTGAGGCATAACAGAGCACTTTCCAGCAACTTTCACTGATGAGACTGCACTGGCTGCTGCTCACAGACTTCCTCCTCCCTTTGTCCTGAAGCCTGCTGACCATGGTGAAAAGCACAGGTCTAGAAGGAACTGCACAGAAATCCGGTGGTGTGACCACCGTGCCATCAGCTCTTGGACTGACTCATTCCTGAGGAAGCCGCTACGGATGCTGCAGCACAGCTGAGGCTGAGCCTGTGCCTGTGGCAGGCTAAAACACTGCCTTTCAAGGGTGTGCTGCACTTCAGTGTTGAAAGAAAATATTTTTGAAGCTTTCAGAGCAAGCTGAGACTGTTTAAAGGTGGTGTAGGTTTTCATACACTTGCATTGATTTTAGCCACGCTGAAAGATCTGAACTTAAAAGCATTGAGAGCAGCACAGCTCAGTGCAGTGCTGCTTCAAACAGCTGGCTCGGGAGGTCTGGGTGCTACCCAGAGGGCTCTGTCCAGCTCTGTCATCTGTGTGCTGGAAGTGACACTTTAAAAGACTAATTTTTCCAGCACAAGCAACAGTAAAATGCACAAAATTAAATAACCTATCCATTAGTTCTATGAGGAAGATGAGTTATAAATTAGCAGCTAAACTAACTTCGAGCTGTTCAAAATCAATGTTAGAAGTGAGGCATTAAGCTCTGAAGATGCAGGAGTGTGTCTGTAGAAGTGTGTGTTAATAAAGCAGATGTTTGGGGAAGCTGAAGGATTTTTGGCATTTCAGGATTCGCCCAGCGTTCACAGGCATCTCGCCTTGAATGAAAAGAGCAAAAAATGTTGCAACTTCATTCCATACATTTTTCCCTCATCAGGGCCTGCTTACTCCACCCAGCACAACACTAAGCCGGGCTGGCTGTGCTCTGGCATCCAGGCTGTGCTGTAGGAGGCAATTTAGGAGTTTCTTAGACATATTTCAGTAGAAGGAGCAGAAACTTTTTCTCTTTTGAATCTTCCAGAGTGGATCTGGAAAGTTAAACTTGGATCCACAAGAAAATTTGGGAGTTAACAATTAATTTGAAGGTAGCTCAGTTTTAGCCAAATTCCCTTCGTCGTCTTAATTGGAGTAGGAGTACTCCGGAAAGTCCCATTTTTAAAGCCATTAAAGCTGATCTTCATCATTAAAAAAACCCCAGAGTGCTTTTAAATCCTGCAACGACCTTGCATTTTGAAAAAAATTTACACCTTTACAAGATTTGTTTTTCCACTCCATTTTCTGCATATGCAACCAATGGTGGGCTTACAGTACGGTTAGAAATCATCCTGGAGTCTGGCTGTCCCCCCTCTTTTTCTTGACTCTTTTTAAAATTATAATAATTAAATTTCACATTTTAGAATATGCATTGAAAAATTTTCAGTCTTTCACAACGAAGTTGGTTTGAGGGGTTTTTTTGCAAAGGAATGTTTACAGCATTCCTTCCACACAGGAAGCATTTCAGTAATTACACCGCTGATTGGAACTTTGTAAAACTTTGTTCTATGGGTACATTTTCCCTCTAATCCCAGCAGAGGAAAGAAGCATTCCTGTCTAGCTCTACTGTCCAGAACTCCTGCTTTGCTCTCGTTTTCACCTTTCCAAAATCCTAAGCAAATGTCAGAAGCCTGTGGTATTTGCTTTCCGCAAACACAGAGTACAGTAACACGTTTAGTTCATCAAGACTCAGGATTTCACAGCGGAGAGCTCGTAACTAAGATGAGAAACGGTGAAACTCGCAGCTTAAAACCTGCTGAGGTACGAAGTGGTGTCTCCTCAGCACTTCAGAGCACAGAGAGCGGGTGCCTGTGGTACAGCCGTGCCTGTGGGGACACAGCGTGTGCTGGCACCCTGGGCTGCCTGCCAGGGACAGCAGGAACGAGGAAATGACTCAAGGAAACCCGCGGTCGCTGCTTGAGCAGAACACGTCAGAGGCGCTTCCGGCACCCCTCGTTTCCTAGGAGAACCGCGGAAGGCCAGGCTACGTCTTTACTATGAAATGTGCCTAAAAATGGTCGGCTACACTTTGGTTTGTCTCCCTGATCTTCCGTCAGTCGAGAGAGTCCGGTTCTGTCTTTGTGGGTACCCCCAAAGGTGCCGGTCGTGTCCAAATTCTGGTGGGCGCTGGAGGGTTGCCAGAACTCCCCCACCTTGAAGCTGAACTGAATTATTTTGCCATTCAAATTTTGCTAGTCTTTTCTCCTGGAATGGTGAATTTGTTAATCTCAGATTGGAAATGGGAGTTACAAGGTCCCTCAGTTGTCTCATGCAGCCAGTGCTCACAGGCAGTGAGGGCTCAGGTGGCCCAAAGCGTCTGTCCAAAAGAGAAAGGCCTGGAAGGTGGAGCCCATCACCTTTGGAACCCCAGTGGTTTGCCTCCCTGCTGAATCACAAGGGCTGAACCCTCTTTTCTTTCCATTCTGTACCTTGGACAGGGCTGTAAAATCTGCTAATAGGAGGGAAAGATGACGTAGTCATCCTCCCAGAGTAACAGTGCAAAACATTTTTTGATAATTCATCCAGTTCTCACAAAAGCAAAGGCAAATTTGAAAGCCTAGAGGAGGATGGCTCTGATGCTTCAGTGGATGTTGTACACACCACGAGCTGCCCCCTCAAGCCCCTCTGTAGGCCCCTTCTTGTCTGGAAACATAAAAATGGGATTTTAATCTTATAATTGATTTTAATAATGTTTATTACCAGCCTCAACTATTCATTCAGCATTTACTGGCAATTTAACATTTTGTGATCTTATGACTACAATCTATTTAATACATGTTTAGGAGCTCTGAAAGAAAATTAATTCAAATCTAGGGTTAACTGAAAAAGTTAACCCTGCTCTTGTATCCAGATGGAGTTTCCAGTTTGGCATTGCAGGACTCCCTCCAGGGCCAGGGCAGTGCAGAGCCACTTTAAAAGAGCATTTTTCCAAATGCCCTGTTCCATCTACTGAAGCAGGACAGAGTTCATCCCATGCTAATAGCACTGAGGTATCATAAGCATTACTGAAATTATTACAGCAATTGTGATGTCACTGCTGAACGGTTTACTAGATTAAGGACTGAAGTCTGCCAGTGCTTTATAGTATCCCTAATTCTAAGAACAGAATACGCTCATCATTAAATAATTAACTAACTTACTTTTGGAACACCCAACTTTGTTCCCTGTTTTCAACACAAAAATATCAGTTGCTGTGCTTAGCAACTCTTTCAAACAAAAAGCCATATAAAATTTTCATACTCAGAATGGCCAGAGCGGCAGAGAGATCAGTAACTTGTGTAAAAGTTACTGCCAATGAATAAATAAAGCTGTTGCAGTTGGCAGGGAACCAGCACAGATCCTTCTGACAGTGAAGTGCATCCCCTGTGGCACTCGAGCGTGCAGGAGGACGGGCAGCAGTCGATAGTTCCTATAAAATTTTAAAAGGGCAGGAATTTACACCATTGTGCAAGTCCTGAACTGCAACGCTGCTGAGCTTTTACAAGCAGAGTATGCACAGTGTAAGTGTGGCTGAATGGACCCAATGTGTCCTGTGACAATCAGCTTCAACAAGGTGATTTATTTCAGCCACAAACCAATGCCAGAATGAAGCATTTTGCTGCCTCCACCCCTATCACCACAGCAGGCTTCACCAGACAGAAATTAAAACGCTTTTATTCTGCTAAACCCCACTGAAAGTCTCCAAATGAAGAAGGCTCCCCTCATTATACCTAGCAGGGGCAAAGCAACAGATCTCAGCTGATCCAAACTGGTGCAAGTATGAGGAGAGATGGTCACAAGGCACAGTACAACACACCTGAGACTTGTGTAGATTTTGGCAGGGAAGGAAGGGTTTTGATTGAAGAGGTGTTAAGGCCTGAAAGGTCAGTAGTTCAGGAGGGTCCACCAGAGTTATCTTGAAGTGTGGTTGCAGCTGCAGCATTTATTGTAAGAGACTCTGCAGCAAAACTTAGCAGAGCAAAATTACAAAATTTGACTTCACAACTAAACAGGAGAAATATCTTCTAATAAAGTGGCCATAGGTCCCTCATATACAGAAATAGGTCACTTTCCTAAAGAATAAGAATGTCTGTAGTCTATAGTACCAAGTCAGTAACAAAATGAAGGTAAACTGCATTCAGTTCAAAAGAAGAAAAAAAAAAAAGGCTAAAAATTGCATTTAGTTCAACAAACATCACTACTAAAAAATTTCATTTTTAGGTTGTGTGTAGCAAAAATCTGCTTCTTCCTTGGAATTGTTATACACTGTGTGTTTTCATTTGTTGATGTGGTCTTCAAAAAGAGATTACAGGTGAAAAGTTGACCATGTCTGGAGTCTGGTGACACAGAAAGCTGAGTGAAAAAGAAAAACTTAGTTAATTTTTTCCATCCTACAGGAGGTTAATCACTTTGCATATGCCAACCTAATTTTTATAAATTTTCATTAAAATATTTTTTTTATATATTTTAAATGTTTTAGAGGAAAAAAAAGACATAAATATGAAGATAAATAGAAAACATCCCATTGTATGATTTGACTTACTTCATATTAGAAATAGCAACATATGTTTTTTTAATGAATTTTTCTTTGAGACACCAAGCTACAGGGTTTGTTCTTTCCCTTATGAGGCTGTCCCAGAAAAATATTGTCCTTTCACCTTAACTTTGTACCACAGTTCTTTTTTCTTTTATTCCTTCTTTGTCTACCTCAAACCACTTCTCCTTTGTCTAAACCCTGTTCCTGTGTTTTACACATTTCCAAAGAGATTCAGCCACTGTGATCCCCCCTTCATGTACTCACTGAAGAAAGCAGAACTGAATTATGAAGGAGTAAGCTGGACAGTCCTTGTAAGTTTTATTTCTGAATTCTCCAGCCTATCATCTCTTATGTACAAGGTTTCCAGAACAGTTATACACCTTCACTGTCCAAGGCGGTAAATACAATAAAACAGAGCAATGCAAGTGTGCCTCGAACTGTCTGTCTGCACAGTGACAACAGCTGCTCAGTTTTATTCTCCACTGAGGAAGGGACCTTGGGTTAAGAATATTTCTCCAAAATACCTTGCTAAAAAACAGACTGAGGTGACTGAGGTGTTTTACAGCAATGGAGAATGACACAGTTTTCCTTTCAACTTGCATTGCTATAACAAGGAACGAACAAGCACCAAGGTATCTTTTCTGAGGCTGTCAGAGAGGTTTCAAAGAGCAAAAACCAACTCCACATCCAAAAGTTATACCAGGACTAAACCATTACATGAGAATAGGCTCTGGTACAGCAGGGAGGAACATGCTAAATACACTCTGGTCCTCTGGAGTGCTCACTTCCAGAACAATCCTTACCTTGGTCTGGATCAATGCTTTGCAGTCATTAACACTGAATCCATCCAGTCTAAAGTCCTCATTATCTTTGACAATTGATTCCTCAAAAATATCAGCCTGGTTCTCTGGAATGTCCTAAAAAAACATAATTTACATTTTATTTATGAAATCATGTATGCATTTCTATCTGATTTCAATACATACAACCTAAAGAGAAGTTTCCTTCAAATAACAACCACTAAATTTTACTTTCTGAAGCTGTATTTTATCATGTGTCCCCCTCTGCATTAAAACAATTTTATGTCAGAACCAGTTCTACGAATGATGCCTTAAGTTTTAGCTTTTCTATTTTTCAGATTCTGTACTGCATTAGTGCATAACTCTGAACCCTGTATAGAATGCTAGTTAGCTTTCTTCAGATTTTTGGTCAGACTAAACAATCCCTTTAGGCCTGAGAACCAAGGTCATCAACACAGCCTCAGGCCTGAAAAATATAAACAAAAGTAAATCGGGGAGAGAGGCAAACCGGGGGAATGTGACTTCATTACCTGAAGCTATAATTGAACAATTAACATCGAGTATGCAAATAGACCAAAGGTATATCTGTCTGAGAAAACTGGTGACCATCATCCATCTGCCCAAGGTGTATCCTTTGAAGGCCTTTTAATAAGTATCTACTTCATTCTTTAACTCTGTCTAGCCTCTGTTCCAGGTAGCCCCTCAAGGCATCACCTACACACATGAACCTGTGACTTCAATTAATGAAAAAGCCATTTCCAATTAGAATTAGACTTAACTAGCACCAAAGCATTGCTGAGAAATGCATCTTAATCAGCATTGTTAAAAGCAATACAGTTTTCCAGTAACAGATAAGAAGTAATGATGTAAGTTTAAGCTGCCTAGGCATTGATTTAATGCTGAGGGGCAAGAAAGGAACAGAATGGGAGTTTAGCTGTGTTAGAGAAATGTCTCTGATTCTCTCTCTGTTAAATTACAGTTCTACAAAGTGACTTTTTCAAGTGCAAAACAGGTTTCTACCTTCAGCACTGTCCTACTGTTTGTATATAACTTGCATGAAAAGTCAAATATGCCCATAAAATTATTACCTTGCCAACCCCGTGATTCAGCATTCAAATAATCAATTGAAATAGTTACTTCTGAAAATTACTTATGACTAATTAATCCCAGCTAAATAACTGAATTTTAAACCACCTCTGACACCTGTATCTTCTCAAAACAAGAGATTGTCAAACAGAGACATTTCTATTTGAGATCTTTTAACACTGCAGGTTTGGTTTCAATCCCATTTAAAACATACTCTCCCTCAAGCCTCACAAAAGCAGAGGAATAATGTGAGGAAAGGGGAAGTTGAACACACTTTCAGTTTCTTCACAGTAAAAACATCCAGTAACTACTGTAACAGCCTCTCTGATTCAGATGTGATTTTCACTTAACAGAAAGGTATTAGAGGCTAACAGTTTTCTCACACTCTGAGCAAAAAAAGTACACAATCCTACACACACACCAGGGAGCTGATTCTCTGTCTCTACCACCTGAAGGCTACTTCCCCATCTCTACCAAAGCTGAGTGTACCACCCAACAACAGGGAAGTGTGTTGGGGAGACTTCAATGTAGAGACAATCAAAGTGTGATGCTGCACAATTTCTTAGTTGCTTACACAAGAAGATGAGAAAACACTAAGCTATAGTCTTAAAAACCTCCCTGTTAAAAAAACCCCTTATGACTCACCCAGATCTAGTCCCTCATGCATCTGCATGTATAGCTTACAGAAGATCAGATTCCCAGCCCAGTGTTTATGCTGGCAGAATGGAAAACCATTGTTCAATTACCTTTTGATTTGCATCTATTCCGAGAACACTCAGGAGGTTTTCTTGGCAATGAGATTTACTCCAGGGATGTCTTAAGCTGGGGGTATTATCAAAGTCTCTGAGTGCTTTCCATAAATTTCCAGAATCCATGCTAGGAAACAAAATACAATTTGAGGTTTTGAGCTGAGGTTTCCAGTGAACATATGCAACAGTTATTTTCACTACATACAGCTGTATACTAACCTTGATCTAACAAGCAACTTGTCTTAAAACTCTTCCTACACTTGTCCAAACTACCAACCCAGTGTACTAATGAGCTGGCGTGACAATTAGTGGAAGCAGTAAGTCAGCAGAAGTGTGTGTTTGTGCTCCTCAGATAAGAAGGGCATTAGAAGCACAGTTCAGAGACTGGTACATGCCAACAGCTCGCAGTATTCAGTTGCTTCTGTGAAATGTGGGCAGAGTTCAGCTCTGTTAGCTCTGCATTTTGCCTTTTCTGTCTCTCAAGTCCTTCTCCATCCCAGAGGTCACACCTCACCTCTGCAGCCCCTGTCCTACAAAACATGCCAAAGGCACTCACTGCTGAAACAGTGATGGAGAGAGCTCCCTTGATGTGGTACTTTGAATTCTTACACTGCATTCATCACATATAAAAATTCAGTTGGGCTTTACTCAATTTGCACTTATTGACCGTAGTTACTCATCACAGTAGACCAGGAAATTTTTGTTTTTACTTGGCACTCTGCTGTAATAGTTCAGTCCTTTTTACAATTATATTTCTCCAGTTTGATGCTGATTAAAATGTAACACATATGCAGGGAACTTGGCTGAAAGGGTGCCCACATTAAAAGTTTTACCAATGTTTCTTCCTGAGTCTTAGAACATTTCTCAACTAGAGTCTGACACTGCTTTTTAGACACAAAGCCTCCAAGTTATGAAAAAATAACTACTACACTATTACACTAAAAATAACTGCAACACTATTCAGTAACTACAATACTGCTCTGAAGCTGCTGATCCTTAAAAAACATGTAACAAAACCAGAAGTGTTCCAGCTGTCGCAAGAGAAAGCTTGGTTAATGATACTAATTGCTATTAACATAGCCCAGGAAAGAAGCCAGATGTACCACAGATTCTGAAGCACATCTGGTTAAACATGAGAAGCAGTTACCAACTGGGAAAACTGAGAGGGGAGAAAAAAAAAAAAAAGGCAAGTAAGTTGTTAGTAGAAGCAGCAGCCTCCAATGATGAAGAAATAAGTGGGATGTGCTGTAAAGAAAGGACAAGCAAACAGGAAGAACAGGCTGCCTGTTGNTGAAGCACATCTGGTTAAACATGAGAAGCATTTACCAAATGGGAAAACTGAGAGGGGAAAAAAAAAAAAAAAAAAGCAAGTAAGTTGTTAGTAGAAGCAGCAGCCTCCAATGATGAAGAAATAAGTGGGATGTGCTGTAAAGAAAGGACAAGCAAACAGGAAGAACAGGCTGCCTGTTGGGTTCTGGCATTCCAGAGGCTTAGTCATAAGAAGGCACACCAACAGCAGGAAAAACCCTAAGCAGGAATTCGTAATTTTGATATATTCCCTTCGTTGTTTTCCAATGGCTAAAACACCATCCATTTCCTTTAACAATGTGCTACAAAACTGGTAAGATCTATACACTGGAAAGCACAGTACTAAAAAGATTTTTAAGTGCACCACTGATTTTTAAATTATGAAACAAACAGCGTAATTGATGAGGAACTTCTTCTTTTTCTTTTTTTTAACTGTTAATCTAAACTCATTACCAAAGTTGATTCTTCAAAAGTTCAGGAATCCAAACATCTTCATTATTTGCATCAAGAACTTGCTCTAAGCTTCTTATGCACTCTCTGGACTGTGGTACAAAGATTTCTGGAAAAATCAACTTAAATATCTCCTCATAGCTGTGGTCTTCCTAGAAAAAAAGAGATTTTTATTACATATACCATACAGGCCATCCCCATAGTTCATGAAGGACATAGTCCAAAGACTACAATAATTCTAGAGATTGTCTTATTGTTTTTAGAATTTATATTTATATTAACATTAATAGCAGAGGCACTGAGATCATATTCAGTGTTTTGAGTACTTTGAGTACCTAGAATTGGAGGAAGCAAGAGTCCCAGAGTTTCTGATGAACCTTAGTCTTTAACTTCCCAGCTTCTCGGTCATAGATTTGCATATTTAACACTTACGACTCCTCCTTCTGCTCAGCTAATTCAGTCCAGGTCAAATCTGTGTCAAAAGCTTGTTTTGCTACCTCAGTATTCAACCACTCCTAATTCAAATGTAACACACCTGCCAAATGCTACAGTTACCAATAAATACTTGCACTGTGCAAGTCTGCAGAAAAGCTGGGGTGAGGATGTTTCCATATCCTTGTGTTTGCACCAAACTTTGTCCAGCTTTTTGTTAAAAATCAGAGCCAGATTTAAATCCTTGTTCCTCCTCAAGCAGCGATGAGGAGGAGGTTTGGAGGACTGACCACAGCACAGGAGTAATCTAGACAGGAGTGGTGGAAGTAACCACTAGTAAGTAGGGTTATCTCACAACCAAGAAATACATATACAAGGGAAAACATGCATAATTTACATCCTATCCTAGAGGCATGCCATCTGGTTCAGAAGCTGTATCCTTTTATTCCTTNTACCTCAGTATTCAACCACTCCTAATTCAAATGTAACACACCTGCCAAATGCTACAGTTACCAATAAATACTTGCACTGTGCAAGTCTGCAGAAAAGCTGGGGTGAGGATGTTTCCATATCCTTGTGTTTGCACCAAACTTTGTCCAGCTTTTTGTTAAAAATCAGAGCCAGATTTAAATCCTTGTTCCTCCTCAAGCAGCGATGAGGAGGAGGTTTGGAGGACTGACCACAGCACAGGAGTAATCTAGACAGGAGTGGTGGAAGTAACCACTAGTAAGTAGGGTTATCTCACAACCAAGAAATACATATACAAGGGAAAACATGCATAATTTACATCCTATCCTAGAGGCATGCCATCTGGTTCAGAAGCTGTATCCTTTTATTCCTTCAAGGAAGGAATTACTACAATTTTTCAAATGAAAGCAAATTAATTGACTTCACCACCCTGCCCAGAGACTGCAATGCAGGAGCAGCAACACTGTGTGAAAGTTCAAAAATGGAACCAGTTAATTTGGGGTTTTTGCCCAGCAATCAACAATTTAGTCTGAAAACTCTAAGCATGGATACTCCATGTTTTATAGTTTAATTTAATTGTAATTCAAACTGCTGAAATATTTCCACAGTCTCATTACACTGAACTCAGACAAGTGGGGTGAATACTGAGAGAGTACAGATTTAATCTAAGGATAAGTGGGCAAAATCAACAGAGCTGGCAGAAGGCTTCTGCACTTCTGACCATGCTTCAAGGAACAGAATTTGTGCCCCATGCTACTCCCTCCTGAAGTAAGACCTTGCTAAAATCCTGTCCTGATGATTCACTGCTGGGACATTCAAAGATTCCTGGGTAAATTCCTTTGAATCTTGCCCAAAGTGTGACAATACTTTCAATCAATTTGCAGATTATTTCAACAGGGATATAACACGGAGGATCCTGACAGATGCTCGAGAAGCAGAATTCTGTGAAGTAACACTTGCTAAAGCATCCATGGTCAAGGAAAAAAACTTCCAGGCAGGCACCAAAACTGAAGTGGGATGGGAGTCAAGGAAAAGCCAGGCAGCTGCTCTGGGCTTTGGGATGGGGGAAGTTGCAGCGCTGGGGAGTGCATCGAGGGAAGCACAGCTCTGCCTCAATTGCAGCATCTCTGTAGAGCCTTGGTGCTGCTCCAACACACATACCAGTCACTGACTTTTAATTTAGCCAAGACAGACAAAGAGATTCTTTTATTACCTTTATTACTGTCTATTTCAGTGAGTGTTTCTGAAACAAAGTTTTGGTATATTTCCATTTATCCTGTGGCTTTGTACTAATTATAAAAAAATCAATGTACAAAGTTCACATCAGCACATTCTGAATAAATCCTCTATATCCTATTATATCAAAATACCCCATGGCTTAAACACAAGCACCAGTCCCTCCCTCAAAGGCCAATGTTTAAAGAGCACATGAAAAATCCTCAGTGTTCAACTGTGTAGGCAAAATACCCAGCTACTGCAAGGAAATTAACGATTCTTTCCATCTTAAAACACATGATTCTGATCCCAATTGACGTAATTTAATTAACTGAAGCAATAAATACTGAAGGTCAGACCTCTGACCTGAGATGATTTCTAGAGGTCCCTTCCAACTCACCTGGCCTTTTTTTCTATTGATCATACAGAAGCTAGAGTCCCAGCCCAAAGATTTTATGATCTCAAACTAACAATGCAAAAAGCACAGGGATAAAGGTTGTGAGACAGCTGTGGCTGTCTCTCTACCTCGAGACAAGAAAAGACAACTTGAAACTCCAAGCATGGTTAACTTATTTAACTTGTACTGGACATTTCCTTCTGCCTTTAACAAATGCAAAATAAAGAAAAGGCTTCAGTAAGATTAAGATCTATTGCTTTTGGAAAGAAACCAAGCAACCTGCTAGATTCCATTTCAGCTTCAGTCCTTACATTCTCTTTCTCCAACAGAAGACTTCTTGTCCCCCATTTCCAGCATTAGAAAAAATTTGAATTCTCTGTTTGTGCACACCAATAACCAGGTATTTTGTGTATCTACACTCAATCAGTGTGGGCAGCTTTTCCCACCTGCATCTTTGTGCTTTTCCTAGTAATACCTCTGCAACGAGTAAAACTCCTAGGCAAAGGGCAAGAAATCCTGTCTCCAGAAAAGTCTCAGTTCTCTACACATACTAAAACTCACCCAACAGAATACAAGCAGTAAGTTATTATTGCTACAGATTAACCTCCTGGAAGTCAGCTGATTATTCTCTTTTTTCAAATGTTGTCATTTAGGATGAAAGCAGTAAGAAGAAGGGGATTCTGTTCTGTATTTCTATGTTCTTTCTTCCCTTTTGTTACTTTCCTTCCCTTTGCTGCTGCATGTTTGGTCCACGTGGAAACACGTTTATCCCAACAAGATATATAGCCCTTTACCTGAACTTTTTTTTGGTTTTTTTTGTGCTGATAAGAATTCATTGCATTATTTACTCAGAATTTTAGCTCTAACATTGTAAGAGTGAATGTTATATCCCATGCTAAAAAATGAATTATATTATTTCCATTGATTTCTTGTGTGTCACCATCAGTCTAAAATTCCAGAAAAACTGTTGATATTATTCAGGGAGTATACTGAATAACGAAAGACATTGTTTTTGCCGATTTCTAACTCAATGGTATGTGGGTTTACTTCAGTAAGTTTGCAGGCAACTCACAGAATTTCTGTCCACCCTGCTTTTGTCCCCCACCTTCCCAATTTGTCGTTTCTTACGTTCTTTCTTGTCTAAATTTTCAACTGCATGTCCTTCAGACAAGGTTCACGCTGCCTATGTGCTTACTTTTCTATGTGCCTACTTATTCCTAGTGCCTATAAGCAAATCAGTGCATTACGTTCTTTAAAGCTCTCCAGCAGGACAGCTTAAGTATTTGTCAAACACTGTAAAGAAGTTGCTTTTGTTCCACTCGAGGTAGCTGCGAAGTAGCTGGACAGTTTCTCCGCATGTGCAGCCTTACCCTTGGCAGAGAAGACAGATACAAATCCGGAGGTGCAGAAAGCAGCAACACGAACAGTTCTGGTCCTTGCTTTGCTGTGAACACGTACCTCATTCAGAGAGCCCGAAGCCTCCTGCGTCCCATGGCACGGAGATGGCTCAGCACACACGTGGGCAGCAGAAACGCTGCAGCCTCCGCTGCTCAGGTCCGGATCAGTTCCAGAAGTTTTTGCTGACTCCACCAGAACTTCAAGGTTACGACTGAATCTCTCTGAGTTGTCTAAGGGCTCCTTGAAGCCTTCAAAATCACCCCAGGAACCACTGGGTTCTGAGGTACTAAAGCTGCTCTCAGAAAACCCCTCACAACTTCTCCCTTCGCTGTCCATTACAGGGAGGCTTTGCTGCATTGCTTCAAGATTAAAAATTTCTTCATTTTGTGTTCTTTCATTCCAGTTACAGCCACTTTCATGGGGACACACACCACCTGCCTCAGCTGCCAGGTCTTTTGGAGGCTCACAGTATGATATGTCTGTATTAGCAAGACTTTCTACCACCAATAAGTTCTGCATCTTTGTTCAAGAGAAAAAAAATAATTTGTTGAAATCTGTACTGCAAAAAGGTTACTGAAGTTCAGTTGCATCAGAAATATGAGTGTTTCCAAAACAAAATCAAATTCTTCATTTCACCCCAAAGAATAACAACACTGCTGAAACAAAACAGGATGTCCTTCAGCCTCTCCTCCAGTACTCGGCATGTGCACGTTATTCAGCCTCACTTTCTGTGGACAGTATTAAGCCTGCAAAGAAAGGATTATAAATAAATACCTCTGTGATAAGGCCCGTGTAGGAATAAAGATAGCTGATAAGGCAGGAGAAAGAATGCTTGGATTAAAATAAACACATTCCAGCATTATCCACTGAAAACTGCTGTAGGCACAATTATTTAAAATTTACACTGAACTATCTGCCCACCCCACAAGAAAGCCATTAAATTAGTGAACAATACTCAGCAAATACATAACAGAAGTTGCTGGATTATTAACTCAGTACTAACTGAGGCTACCGGAGACAAACCAAAATAACTACAGTCAACATCCAACACTTTAAAAATGTTTTCTGTAACTACTTCATCCATCTCATGCACACTCAAATAATGCTATTTCTGCCCCATCCCAACGACTAGAATCCTGTAAAAATACAGTATTTCCAACTATTTAGATAATTGAGGCAGATCTAATAAATTCAGTTTGGCATCTGTAAATGACACAGACGGCGCTGATTGATCATGTTAGATCAACCCCATCTCCGCGAGCATTTTCCCGAGCTGTTTTGGGGGGCGGGTTAAAAAGCACTCACTAAACGCGCTCCTCACCGACCTGCCGCTTGGTGCTTAACAGAACCGAATGTGTGTTTTTCCCCCGGGTTCCCCTCGTAGGCGGGCGGGGCACAGACCGGGGCTGCGGCAGGTCCCTGGCCCGCCCGCAGGGACACGGCGGAGTGCCCAGAGAGGGACAGGGCGGGGGACGCGGGCGCTTCACCCGGGGCAGGGCTGCTCCGCCCGCGCTGTCACCTGCCCGGGGGGAGCGGCCTCACGGAGCCGCCTCACGGAGCCGCCTCACGGAGTCCCCTCACGGAGCGGCCTCACGGAGCCGCCTCATGGAGTCCCCTCACCGCAGCGCCCTCACGGAGTCCCCTCACGGAGCGCCCTCACGGAGCCCCCTCACGGAGCGGCCCCACGGCCGCCCCCCGGCCGCCGCCGCCCCCGCAGGTCGCCAGGGGCGGGCCGAGGTGTGCGGGGCGGGCCGGGGCCGGCACCGCCCGGGGACAGCCGAGCCTTCCATCCCTCCGCCCCGTGGAGGACAGGGAGCTTCAGCACATCCTCGGCGCCCGCTGTTCTCCCCTCGCTCTGCTCCGGCCTGCGCCTCGCCATGCTCGCCCCCGGGCCTCGTTCGCACCCGCGTCCCTCGGGCTGCAGCCGCCCTGCCCGCCGGGGAGAGGCTGGGGTTCGAATTGTGATGTGAAAAAGAAAAGTGTTCGCTCTTTTTTTTTCCTCCCCCAGCTCCTTGCTTCAGCCTGGCAGGCTAAGGACACGCGGTTTGATGGTGGTGGCTCCTGCTTGCCTTTCATTTGAGGCTAGCTAAAATTCCCACATAGCTGCGAAGTTCCAGGATATGGATCTTACAAAAGTGACAATCAGCCCACCCATTAACAGTACCTCAGGATAAAATAGTACGAACATCCCAACAACAGCCCTCTGCCTCCCTCTCTTCTTTTGCCCTCCAAGGTATTTGGATGTCCCCCCTCTCTGCTGAGGCTCGATCCTCCTCTCCAAAAGCAGGAGCTGT
>VYZR01043800.1:10766-23587 GCA_013400675.1 Oxylabes madagascariensis
GCATTATCCTCTGGGCTTCTCTACCCTTAAAGAAATTCACCGCTCTCCATTTTATCCTGGTGAGCTGTGATTTTGGAGTGGCGCCGGGCACATCCAAAGCCACCATCGGTGGGGTGCACAGGCAAATCCTACAATTCATAGGTACACGAGGGAGCCCCACAACGGTGTCACACCAAGGAGACAACTTGGAGCTACAATCATCACATTGTTACACTTGTTTTCCATTCCCTTAAGGGCCTTAGGAGGCCAAATGATCCCACTTTTGTTCCTTTTTCTTTCTGATTTAATCCTCCTTTAAGGCCTTACATTATGCCTGACATTATATNAAAGCAGTTATTGACCCTGTCAGAACACCTGATTAATGGATAAATGCTGTAATTGATTAGCAGAGCAGTGTGAATTAAAACAGAATACAGCATCAATAATGAGCCACTGACAAAAGGTAGCTGACATAAAACATAAAATGGTAGCCTGCAGCCATAAAATGTAAAATGGTAGCCTGCAGCCATATCTCATCAAAGACATGCGTTTCTTAAAAACAGAAGAAAACACTACCCCTGAAAAAAACCCACAAGTGCAGTGTCCTGTTCTCTGCATTCTTTAGGCTTTTCTCTTGGTAATGATTAAACCACCAGCAAAATGTTATGGGAACTACTCCAGAATCCACTTCATACATCAAGCCAGGCAAGGCAGTTAAATGACTGCATTATCCTCTGGGCTTCTCTACCCTTAAAGAAATTCACCGCTCTCCATTTTATCCTGGTGAGCTGTGATTTTGGAGTGGCGCCGGGCACATCCAAAGCCNGCAGAAAATAACATTAGCTTGAGTAGAGCACTTAATGCAATTACGTTGCTCTGACTTCCTGAGCTAGCTCACTCAGAAGTAATTTAAGCATTTCTACATGACACTGCATGGTACCCAGCAAATACAGCCTCTGCTCAAAATGGTTGTTGCTACCAGGTGAGTGTCTTGGAAGTCTCTATATGTTCTTCTCCCCTTTAAAATAAAACCCAGAAGCTGTTAAATCGAAGATTCATGCTTTTTTTGATATGAAAAATACGAATAATGAATAAAGTGGCATTACTCCCTTGCAATAATTCTCTCAAAATCTGTCAACCTGATGTCCATTTTACATTTCTCTGCAAAGCATAATGTATTTTTCCAGCAGTTCTACAAATTTACAGATATATATTCAGAGATACAGCCCTTTGGAAATCCATATCTTTTAGGATAATATTTTCTTTTTTTCATCAGCAAACCATGAGACTCATTTTGGGCAGAGAATGATTTTTCTGCTTCCCCAGCTGCTTCAGGACTGTGGCATCACAACTTTTGCAATTTAAATACTTTACCAATTCAGGAGCAGATTTCATTACATCTCACATCAGCAATCTAAGGCATTACCTGTGTAGGTGATCCCTACTTGTCAACCAAGAAAATCAGGTATTTCCAAAGAAAAAGCCTGGTGTCTTTGGGTTGGAAGATCTGCCCTCTCAATGTGCCCCTCTTCCTTTACTGACTGCAGAAGTTACCCTAACAACTTGCACTTTGAAAGCTACAGCTACATCACAAGGCTTCTGTCTTAGCAATTTAAGATAATTGCAATTAAGAAGGGTTTTAACCCTTCCCACTGTATTCCACTGTCCTCAGTCCTCCACAGCTCTTTGTGAGGACTAAGGGATGGAGAAGCAAAGTGTGCTCTGATGGATCCTCTCCCTACTGCAGAACATCTCCAGTCCAGCAGGAGCTCCCTCACAGGCACCTCTTTGTCCTAAAACATGGCTGGACACAAGGAGGGGCAGGTCTCTGCGTATATGAGTTTGTCCCAGGGAAGGGGATCCTGGGTCTCCCCTATTGTCCACACTCTCCAAGAAGTTCTGTGCTCCTGGATACCAGCTGTTTTGGGGAGGACTGAGGCATAGGTCCATTTCTGCCATATAAAAAGCTATTGGCATTTCTGTCTTGCGGACTTCAACAGGAAGAATAAGGGATCTTTGATCAAAACAGCAAATGGCTGAACAACTTGGGCATTTTTGGAGTTTGAACCGGCCAGAGTGATGGTGATACTGAGCCCAGCTCTCACTGCTAGGGCAGGTGGGGTACCAGTGGAGTATCAGAAATATAGGCATCAAGGCACTCCTTTAATAAAAAAAATAAACAAGGAGACCTGCTGACAGCTCAGCCATTTCCTGGAATAACTGCTTTACTTCCTGACTCCAGAGAGCCTGTTGGTGCTGGATCCCCAGTGCTGGGGGACAGCTGCCCATAGCCCTGATACAGAAGCTTGCAACTGATAATAGGAGAGTTTACACTGTCCTCAACCATGTAGAAAACACCAGCTTTCTACTGCTTATTACCAAACTCAAAGAGTTTTCACAGAAATGAAGTCTTGTCTCCTTTCCTTAGCTATTTTTGTATTGTTAAATATGAAACCTGGTTTCAGCCTAGAGGTATACTAAAAACTAACCTAAAAAATACTTCCAGCAGCCCAAAAGAGGAGCCTACTTTAAAAAAACATACTGACAAGATAAAGTTACATCAATTTCAATGGAAGCAGGATTAGGCCCTTTAACTTTTTTTTTTGGGGGGGGGCACGTGGAGGGGATGGGATATGCAGGGAAAAGGAGAGACGAAACCCTGGCAGCTGAAGGTTCAGCTTGATCCTCAGAAATTTTAAAGAAGACATTCTTCTCCACAGCTATTGTCAGAGCTGGAGACAAAAGTAGAGGCCCTTTCAGCTGCTGAACTTAGCCAAAAAGCCATTTGTAACTCCTGCAGAGCGGCGCTTTTATAGGTCAGGGCATACTCCAAAAAGATTTTCTCTCTTTTTCATTCTCTTTTTGGAAGATTTGGTTAGGACCCAGAAACTTAGCCCAGAAATTAGCAAAAAAAAATTTCAGCACATTACTAAACAGTGTAGAAAGACCTCCAAGTGCATTGTTTTAACACAAACAGAGTTTTCTGATTCAGAATTATCTTTTACCAACTGGTGTACACACCTGCAGTGGTCATTGCTTCTCAGATATAGTTGTCCATGAATTTTTGTTTCCTTTTGGGTCTTAAGATATATTAATGCATAGGTCAAAGAGGAATTTTGGAATTTAATTTTTCTTCTAATTCCTTAACATGAAGAATCTGGAAAACAGTTTTAGCAAAAACATTTTACCAATTAGAAGGTGTTAAATTTTTTTGCCTAATAAAACTCAATCAGATTGGCCAGATGAGAAGGGTGCAAGGATCTACAAAGGAAATGCCAAGGTAACAGCCTTGCTCTGTTTTTGCACCCAGGTAGTGGGACAAAGTTTCCTGGAATGTATGTCTGACTGCACTCCAAGGGCTGCTTGAGAATTCAGGCTTTAACTGAAATGGTGATCTCAGTTCCTGGGGGACCAGATCCTCGCCTAAAAATCCTTTCCATCCCCCAAGAAACGCAACTGGAACTATTTGCGACAAACAAGCAAACAACAAAGGAGTAACTCCTACAGAATTAAATAGTACAAAAGGAAATGTAGTCAAATAGAGACAAAAGAAAGAGATTTGAGAAGATTGATAGAAGAACACCAGAGCCATATAGTAGTTAATATAAGAGCAGGAAACAAAACCGAACATTTTATCAAAGGAGAATATTTTAGAAATCCACATACCCAACATTCTTGATAAAACACGGCTCTGGTACAATCCACACTGATTTCCATGACTGAACAGGAAAAAGAGAAATGTTGTTAACTAACTCCTGGTACACATTTAAAGACAGCCATCTTGTTTAAATATATTTTCTTCCTATGAGTCTGCATGGCTAAATCAATGATAATCAGAGGCTTTCAGACAATGGTATATGCAAGGCCTGCCAAACTCAAACAAAATCTTTGACGTGTGCAGTTGTTGAGCATTATTACACTGGTAATCAGAGTGATTGCCTGGCCCATATTCATATTTACAGTGGTGGTGAAGGAGCAATATTTGAGTGGGTTAGAAGGTCTTCTTGATACTTCTGCAAAATTAAAACAAGGGCTTTGTTTCACCCTAAGTAACATTCCAGCTTTTTGGTGTGCCATTTTTAGTGCAAACCATAACTAGGTGCCCTCCTTTTGATATATGACCTAATTTCTTTAAAACATTTTGAATACCACCTCAAGACATTGTCTAACGGTAATTTGCACTTACAACTGAGCACATGCAAGAATAGCTCCAGAGACAACAAGATGCCACAGCATGCACAGCAGAAGGAGGTTTCAAAAACAATTTTGGGTTTTTGTTGTTTTTGTGGTTTTTTTACATGGGTAAATTAGGATAAATAATGCTGCAAAATGAGGTCTGCTTCTTCCAAAATACCCAAAGCTCTCAATTCACCAGCTGAAGTCATACACAAGTGAAGACAACCTTTTGGAAAGAGGATTTTCTGTTTCTAGAAGGTTACTGTGGATGACAACTTGTGCCAGTTGTGGATGAAAACTGCACCAAGGCAATCATCAACCACTTTGAGATGCTGATAATGTGTCTGCAGGAATTATTTAAAAGTCACACAAATTATTCTACGTAATGCTACTAAAATATATTCCAAAGTTAAAGATATATAACATGAATACTTTCCAAAGTTAGATATATAGGATGAATTTAAAAGACTTAGTCTAAATTGACTTGTATGGTGACCTATAATGTTTAGCCCTTAAATTTTAAATGTTTCATGTAGTATAGACCTTCTTCCCTTACCACAGCAGTTCTGTTTTACCAATCTACATAGTTTTTCAAAGCAAATTGGTGGTACTTACACTGAACTCAGCCAGTCACATAAAGATGAACAGAATGTGCAATTTCTTAAATGAAATTACTTTATTACAGATCTCAGTTAATACCAAATCTATACCACGCAATCTTCGTAACATCACAGGCCTTAGCAAACATTGCTCTGAAATCCTCATATGAAGTGGTCATCTAGAGCACACATCTAGCTAATGGGACAATACTAGCCAGTAAAATGTATTTCTTCTTTACATTCAGCTCCCCCTCCAACTCAAGGGCCAGTAAGTTGGTTCAAGAAAACACTTTTCTCTATTATTCTCCACGCATTCAACAAAGAACTAATACTCCTGTTTCCAAAAACACTAAAGTTTGGGCATAATCCAGAATAATGATCAGTATTTTAATGGATTCTGTATTATACAAAGGAGATTAAATTCTGCCCAGTGGATTTTATAGCAAACTCATGTGCAGTAAGTCCACCCTGGCAAATCTCTTTAGCATGTAGTTAGTAGTGGCATGAGACACTAAGAGTTTGTCCAGGCTTACTGTTTGCTTGTTGTTTGTTTGTTTAAGTCTGTGGAACTTTGTATAAAATCAATTCACAAATTAAGTAGGAATCTCAATGACTTTGTTCTAACACTTTCCCCTCTCCTTCCACCCCTCAAAAAAGGGCTTCTGGATGAAGAGTCCTTCTCACTAGGTTCACTGATGTCAAACTCAGTTCACGTTTAGGTACGTGCCTCCAAAGCAATGCCAAAGTAGTTAGTTCAAAGTCTTTATGATAAATTCCCAGTTATTCAGTTCTGCAGTGGAGTTTAATTGACTTTAATTGACTGAAACCTCTAATGTGAATGGCAACTGTTCAGTCCTTGTGCAAACTCATCTGTAGCCACAGAGCTCAGACTGGACAGGTACTTTCAGTGGGTGCAAATAGTCTTTAATTTTTTACCCAATGATATTGGCTTTGTGGCATAATAAAGTGGGTTGCTCTTAGTTGATTCTAAAATGAGAGGATTTTTTTATCTCCCACCTTCAGGTCAGTGTGCTCATATTTTTTGATGACTTGTGGTGATCTATCTACTTCTCATGTTTGGTGTGGAAGAGCTAAGTGATTCCCACATGAGCAACATAAACTTCTTTTATGTTTCTGTAGAGAAAATAAATCACACGGGACTCCAAACAAAGTTTTGCTTTTAAAAGTCTTCTGCTTTTTAGGTTAAGACATTAAAATATCAAGTAGAAAGTACAAAGAACTTAGCAAAAACCACAGGGATGGCAGATCGATTCTCCTGAAAAGATGTTAAATCAGGGTTCCTTCACCCCTCTAAAAATGTCATACAGTAACTAGTGGTGCAGCATTTTTTCTAATGTTCCTACCCTGCTACTACCCTGACTGTGCCAGGTTATTATCACATACCATGTTATTCTGATTTGTACCAGACAACTCTTAATTACTTTCACATAATTTTAGGCACACGTGCTCCGAACCCCGCTGCTTGCTTCTGATATTCCCACAGCACCTGCACACGCTCCCCAGCTCCAGTGCCGTGGTGGTGGGGAGCAGACACGACCTGCCATCTCAAGGCGCACCTTTCCTCCCCTTTCAACTCCCCCGGGTGACAGCCCGAGGCCACGGGCTGAGCCCCAGAACCACGGCTGGCATCCTCCCCAGCCGGCTCTGCGGAGGGGAGCTGAGGGCGGGCAGGCCCGGCGCCCCGGCACGCTTATTTTCTTCCGCCCTCGTGTGCGGATGCCAACTCTGGCGTCCATAAAACTGGGTTACATCAAACAGACCAACCGCCGTCATCTCCCCATCATTACCCCCGACACAAGTCCTGACAAAAGGCCGCTGCCAAGGCCTCCGCTGACAGCCCGAACAATAGCGGCCACAAAGGCCTTTTCTGCCTGCGCAGATGACATAAATCTGATGCTATAACGCCGGCGCGACTTCAGCTTGCTCCTTATTTATTTATTTAATAAGCCACTGTCATCCATCTCAGGAAGGTGGCTTCCAAACTCCAAATTAATCAAGCCACTGAATGCGAATTTCCATATTGCTCTGCCAAAGGTCTTCTCCACATCAATTGCCGGGAGAAGGCCCCTGTTGTGCTTTGGTGTATTGTGTATGGAGCTACTGCTGCTGCTAAAAGCCACTCTGTTTTTAATAAACATGCATTGTTCTTTTTGTAGTAAATCCAGGAAACAATACCCAACTGGGAGTTTGGGTGCAGGCTTTTTTGTAGCATGAGCAGAGCGATGGATGCATTTTCATGTGTTAGTGCTGTGATGGCTCCATTTATTATTGCTCAGAAGGTATTTAATTTTTCAAAAATATAAATTAAGCCAATATTGAAGCAATGCTTTCTTGTTTATCTTGAGAAACCCCAAGCTGAGCCCACTGATCCTGCATTTCTGTGTCAGTCATGTCACTTTACCAAACAAGAGGTTTGCTTCAGGTGTCTTGCGTCCAGTCATTTATCTGACTGCCAGAGCGGGGTTTTCCAGACCACTACGGAAGAGCTACATTGAAACTTCTGAATTCAACAAAATCAAAACCTCGCTGGTTTAACGGAGCCAGGATTTTGTTAGTTTACCTTTTAGCATTCTTTAGTCAACTAAGTATCAGGTATTGAGGCTATACATGTTATGTTTTCTTTAGGCAGTCTGTTGATAAAGAAGCAGCTCCCCATGGAATGGTTTATCACTGCTGTCTCAGGGATGGGCTAAACTACCTTCCTGAGGAAAATCACAATTTCTCTCTCTTTAATACACACCTACCACCTTGTGTTGTGCTGCACAAGCTCGACCAGCTTTCCTGCTGGCAGAGAGGACAAGCAGAAGGGTGGCAGCCCCAAGATATCAGGAGCAAAACAAGAAGGGTGGCTCTCACATGAAGTGGTGACCAGAGGGACTTGTATATGAGGCTGCACAATGGCCCCATGGACAGGTGTGTATCACAGTCCAGACATTTGAAAAATGCTCCTCAGTGTCATAACAGGAAAGGAAAACAAGAGACAGGTCAACATCAAGAGCAGAAGGGAGATTGATAGGTCTCTTTCATCTGCTCTATTTGAGCACGTATATGATGCTTTCCAGGGCTTACAGATGTAGAAACAGAACTTATCTGCCCCATAAGAGGTTATTTCAACTCATAAAGATGGGAGGATGTCTTCTTTCAGATGTTTTTTAATTAAAAATGTTTCCAAGGAGTTTTCACTAGAAACTGAAGTTGAAGCCTCACCTTTTCTTCATGAGGGATGATATTTTGGAAACAAAATATGCAAAAGGCTATAAATAGTGCAATTAAAAATTCCTTCTTCACTCAGCTAGTCAGCTTCTGAATTTGCACAAAGTTTTAGTAGTGGTTTTGAGAATAAAACCAAAAATATCTCTGAATAGTTGCACTGCAAGACAACAAAACAGAATACAGATGACACTCATAATATGAATGGAGTTTGATAGACAATAATAGGCACAATGAAATCTACCAGTGAACCAAGAGATGAGATAATTATAAGTGTGTTCATAGTATTTTAGACATTCCTTTTCCATGAAATAGCAAGAGTAATTTGTCAACCAGATATTCTTAGTCGACTAAACTTTTCACTCCAGAAATAGTAGTCACAAACACTGAGAAAGGAAATAGTAGTCACAAACACTAATAGATAGCATGTTTCATCCTTCCACAACTGTAGAAAAACCCAGCAGAAATTATCAGGTTAAGTTTCACAGCCTATCTCAAATGAAAAATAATGCCCTTCTAATGACGGTTAATTATTTTCTTTTGAATGACAGACAATGAAGAAGCTACCCAGAAGCTGCTGCCCAGAGCAAGAGCTGGGATTCTCATATTGAGCTCAGGCTCCAAACTCATGACAATCCACAGGAGGGACTTTTACAATCAAGTAATAACACACCTTTGTTATCCCTGCAAACAGGCTGCTTGGTTTCTAAGAACACAAAATGGATCGGGGCAGAAACTACAAAGAAGCCTGAATTTGCAAAAGAGATCAGGTTTGGGGAGGAACCACCTGTATCCCAAGCTGTGCTTTCAGACTAGTTTTGCTTTTTATTCTATGAGTCTTCTGTGGGAAGAAGCGGTCCTTCTGTGAAAGCAGTGGGAATGGGAACTGCCCAGCAACCTGTGAGACCATACAATAAAAAGTTTTGGAGCAAACTCAGTGGTGGGTCTGGAGGAAGCTTGCTCATCTGCAGGCAACTCCACCCAGAAGAAAACATCTGAGGTGGCAAATCAGGCTTGGAACAAGTCATAGATGAAACCTTCAAAATCAGGAGAGCTTGAAATTCCAGCTTGAAATTACAAACACATTGAGTTGTACTTTTTAATATTGTCCAATGGTCTCAAGACAGACAAAGCAAAGTGTTAGCAATAAGCACAAGCAAAAAAACCTCCAAACCAAAAAACACCTCCATATACTCCTATATGAGAAAGATTATTTTTTCCCCCATTTCAGTGTCTAAGTATCTTTCTGAGTTGCTATTTAACATATAATTCTGACACCATATTAAAGACAACAATAAAAATATGTGCCTAAAAATATATTATAATTTGCTCTGTTCCCAAGTAATGTATGACAGTGTAAGAAAAAAAAGAATTGTTAATTAATACTGCTCACTGTGTTACAGCCTAACTGATGAAGGGAAATGAATTCCGACTCCTAAAATGCCGGTCTCCAAGACCATCAGGGTTAGTTTCTGAGTGGCACGTTTTTAAAACATTTAATCAGTGATCTGAATATGTGTCAACACTTTCTGGTAGTGTGCTATAAAATGTGAACCTTGTCAACAGAAACATAAAAAGGCGACACACTTGGGACACAGAGCTTTTATGCTGACACACTGTAATAATATAATTTTTAAATTTATCATCTGTTTAGCCACAAGCAACAATTAATCTTTTAACTAATCACACAATGTTTTAAATAACACCTCAAAAAAAAAAAACCCCGAAAAACCACAGAAACCCAAACCCCAAATATATTTCATTTTTACTTTCCTTGCCTTCACAATTGTGTTGCTTTCAAAACCTTATGAAGCAACACGCAATAAATTTTGCAATGAGGATAAAAATGTTAGCGAATAATGTTTCCCCCTCCTCAGTTAATAAAATTACTTAACACTGAGCCTGCAAGCAAAAAGAAAACCCCAGGAGTAACGCAAGCCTCAGCAGGTTCAGTTCTGTCGTGTTTCTGTCGCATTAAGTGACATTTTATTCCCAAATCACTTAACCTTTGACTTTTATAACTAAACATACAGACCCTGAATTGTTACCGCAGAGGGGACCAGCAAGTGACGCTGCTGCCAGGCACTGAAACTAAATGCCCCACTGTAGTGGGCCACTACAAGATGGAAGTAATTTGGCTCACAAGAACCCAAGTTTCACTCCTTGTCACCTGGAAAAGGAGGCAGAAAGGGAAAAGGGAAAAGGGGGGATGTTTCTGCTAGTGACCTCTATGTAGCACCAGATGCATCTCCCCAGGGACCTCAGGTACTGGACCTCAGGAACACTATTTTCACAGTGTTCCCACCAGTGGTGCATGTGCCAGACAAAGAAGGGGTTAATAATCAGGCAGAAGTAGGAAAAAGCACTTCATAATTAAAATGTAAATCTTGAACTCAGATGGAATGAGGAATAATGTCGAACCATACAAATAACTTTGGGGGGGTTTTTATGCAATAAAAGCATGGATCATCATACATTATGTTCATGTAAGCACGTTCACATTAATAACCAGCAAAAGTGAAGGCATCTCTTGCTTCATCTCCAAGACTCTGACTGCCTCCTTCTGGGTGCAGAGGAGCAGGGAGACACCAACCTTGTCACTGAACATGACTCCGTGGCTGGACAAATACAGTTGCATCTGAGAGGTTAATTTTTCTTAGAAAACTATTGTGATGGCAGAGTCTATTCAATTGCATGTCTAGCAACTAAGAAAGCTTCTGATTAAATATGCAATCACATTAATAACTTTCTTCTTCCTTGCCAACTGGACAAGGGCTTTGTCCTCTGCTCTTGTCCACGTGAGAGACTTCGCTGGTGTGACGTGGGATCATGAGAAGGCAAGGTGAGGAATCTGACTGCCAAATTCAGTAAGGTACTGAGTCAGTCATGTCAGGATTTAGTTTCCAGTCACAGTCCTTGTAGACTTACTGTTTTTCATTAATGATTTTCCTCAACAGGGTGGAACAAAAAACTTAAAATCTTCTGGGGTAAATATGGATCAGTTCCCACCATACTTTAATTCTAAACGACAGTTGTATTTGCTTCTCCTGAGAGTGTAATTGCAGGAATCCATCAATTGTAGAACAGTGGACTCCAGACAGTCTCTTAAAAACATCCCAAACACAAGTTAAGAAAATTACATATTAATTACTTATGAGTGATATCTCTTTAGAGAATGGATCCTCTACCCAAATAATAAATATTTGGTCTAATACAAGGGGGCTTGCTCCATGATTAGAGATCCTTTACACTCCTGGAAAAAGCATGTTGAAGTCGTATCTTGAATTAATGCCTAGTTTGGAAGTCTAAGAACCAGCAAAGCAATCCTCAGCCGTATTCATTATTAGAAAAGGTAACTATGGTCATCCGAAGAAACTAACTCTTAAAATCTGTTTATCGAGGGGAATTTTTTCATGGCATGGAACAGGGACACATGCTTCTTGCAATGCACTCTTCAGTTTACAGCATGCTCTCAAGTAATTGCAACATCATCCACAGGATCTACATTTCAAAAGGCAAATGTACAGGTAAGGGTATCAAAAAATGGAAATGGAACAGAAAACATAGCAAATATAAATGTGATGAATGACATATTAGTAGAATTGTTGTGAGATGGATGGATGAGTAATGACATTTTGCTCCCTCATTTTATGGCTGAAGCATCAAAATACTACTGCCATCTGTTGTGCTTGCAGATACCCTCAACTCTCACTGCGAGAAAAGATAGTGTTCAGCTGCAGCTGTGAAGACTGTGCAAGGGAAGTTGACCATTTGCAAAAAAAACTTCAAGAGAGTTGGCCCGGACCATAGGAAGTCATTTGTTCCTCATCCCAGATGACATTTTCCAGTTACTTTACAAATTGCAGAAGCACTATAAGACTTCTACAGAGCAGTGACTAATGTAAAAACAAATATAATGCTACCATGACAAGGAAGGTGTTCACAAACTGCAGGAAGCAGTTTAAAATAAATTGATGTAGGTTTTGAATTGTCCACAAGTTGGGTTTAGCTTCCTTCCATTTACCTTTTACTGCATTAACATTTCTTTTGTGGTGGCTGCTGCTGGGAACCTATTGTAAGTTTGGGCAATTAGGATTTTTGTTCCATCTGTCCCTCCCCTCAGTCAATACTGTAGCATCAAAAGAGGCCAATTCAGTGTAGGCTGGCTCCGCTCTAAAGCCAGCTAAAAGAGATGTTAGAATTCACTACTGCTCTGGGTGGAAAGGATGCGGGAGGAGGGGGGGATGGAAAGCTATAATCATAAAAATGCTGTTTCAGGCTTGTTGAGTTCTTAAAATAATCTGACTTAAACCTCCTACACAATGCACACAAGTCAGAGCATGGTAATATACTTCAATGTAGGTTGCCTCTCTCTCCCTAAATCCAAACTAAAATAGATGTTAGGAATCATTACTGCACTATGTCAAATACAGACTAGGACTGTAATCAGAGGGCTGCGGCTTCAGGTTTCAACGGTTCTTAAAATAATCAGCCTTAAACCTTCTGCAGGAATCAAAGCCTGGTCATTTATATTTCTGTAAGGCTGAGGATTCCATCACCTCAGGCTTCTCCCTGATAAAAAAGCAGCTTGCCTTTTTTTTTCCCCCACTGAAATAACTTGTGCATGGCAGATATGGGCAGGTAGAAAGACAGTGGAAACTAGGTACTTCATTTTTGTCAGAAGGTTAACTCCATGTGGAGTCAGGGTATGACCTCAGAACAAAACCCAAGTGCCTTGTCTTCACTGTGTTTTTACCTGAGCTCAGCAGATGTATATTAGCTACCTGAACTCAAACCTGCTTTTCCCAGTGAAGACAATCCTTATATCCCACTACG
>VYZR01043801.1:0-20026 GCA_013400675.1 Oxylabes madagascariensis
TATTTTATTTTTAAAGTACTTAGTTGCAGTAATGCCTAAGAACTCAAAATACACCCACCCATCTCAGTGAGTAACGCATGAGATCAGAGGACTGCATGTCATCTCAGCATGACTTGCTTAAATGACTCTTGCATACTCTGTCTGGAAGATGTGGCAACAAACCCTCTTAGAAAGGGGATCCCATAGGTTTTTATTGGTCAGTAGTGGGCACGTGTACAAACTGCTTTCCCAGTGCCTCTGCAATCATGCTCCATCGGACAAAATTGAATGCAAAACAATTGGCATTTGCTGGAGTTCCTGGGAATGAGAGGCCACGAAAGACAAAAGAAAGTATTGTGCCTCTTCCTTTACACTGCACACTGGTGACTGTGTGAGGGCTGCTGTCCTGGCACAGCTCTGTAGACATTTGGTCACCCCTAACTATGCTGCAGTTTAAAAGACACTCGTGTGGATTGGAGACTGGAAGGATTTGTGCACACTGTGTCAGGTTGTGCCCTGTAGTATTTCTAAATCTAATGTTGAAGGTTTTTTAATTTAGTTTTTTTTGTGAGGGTTGACTTGGGTTTCTTTTTTCTTCCCTCCTTCTCTGGTAATTCACCAGATTTCCTCATCCATTCGTATGTTTGATTGCTCAGAAAAGCCTGCAGGTTCAGTATGGGTAACATCTGCTTGTGTTTTCTCATGGCAGGTATCGTTGGGCTTTTATTCCAGAAGCATCAGATGATTCGGGCTTGGAAGTACGAAGACAAGGAACACATCAGAGGGAATTCAAACCTTATGTGGTGCGTCTGGCAAAGCTGCTGCGAAAAAAAGCAAAGGTGTGTTGCTTTTCTCGTTTGCTTTTCACTGAAAAGTTTCATGTGCAGTAACTCACAGCAGTGTTTGGGTTTGGATATTTTAACTTTTTTCAACAATAAGGAATGGGAAGGATTTTTTCTGGTGTAGGAGATTCCAGCTGAAGTAATTTCAAGTCAACATCAGGCAAAAACAACACATAAATATAGAAAACAAACAAGCAAACCAAACAAAAAAACTAAGGCCCGAACCAAACAAAAAAGCCCCAAAATTAATCAAATAGACAACAGAAAAATTCATAATCTGCTATGGACAAAATGGTTATGATCACTAACTTTGGATTTCTAAATTAAAAGTATTATTTAATTAAAAAGTAAATATACTCCATTATTTAATGTATTTTAACATAAAATCACTTTCAGATAGCCAGTCATATATGTAGATACTAGTCTGACTACCTAATTTTTGAAGTAGAAAACCAGTTTTGTTAATAACAATCAAATATTTAAAAACCTGTTGCATTCCTAAACATGACAGAACTAAGAGTGTTGAGACTGAGCAGAGCCTGGGACTGTGATGAGTGGAAGAAGGCAGAGATCAGTAGAAACAGTTCTGGGGAAATCTTGGCTGCACAATTTTTAGAGTGGGAGCAGAGTTAGGGTTGTCATTATGTTGGTGCATGGGATGTATTAAACCCCCAGTTTGTGGAGTTGGAGACCTGATCTTCTGATGAAGCTGTCCAAGCCCTGTCCTAGGGAGATCCCTTCTGCTGCCACAAAGTAAGAGCATTGCTGTCAGATATTTTGCTGCTCCTGCTGTGAGGACAGAGGCTTCTTGGACAGGCAGTTTGCTGGGAAATGTTGATGGGTGAGCCAGGGAAGCGAGGCGGAAGTGCAAAGCCATATGGCAGAAAGTTTTGAAGTTTTATTCTCAGGTTTCTCTCTGTATAGATGTCTTTGTCAGGGCTGTAACACTGGTAGCTTGCTGTAGCTACTGCGTTTACGGTCTCTTATATCTTCAGTGAGTGAAGGAACTACTCCTGAGATACAAGTGGCTACATTAAATTTAGGGATAACTTAGTTGCAGGCAGATCTGAACTATTGAAGCAAGGCTCACAATTAAGGGGGATAAAACTAGTATCTGGAGCATATCTGTATTTTGCATTTTATCATTTTTGAACCATGAAGATGAGACTGAATTTCTCTTCTTGCATATATAAAGGAGTAATGATTTTAACTGCCTGCTCCTCAGGCATAGCCTCTAACCCTGGTGTTCAATGTAGTATCTGTTAGAAAGTTTTCACACTCCAAGTGATCTCTGTGCATGAATTTATACATCATGTGTGATTTATAAATATACATGCTGCTGGTAAGTACTGTATGCTGAGATAGATGCCTGAAGTCAGGACTCCCACAGTATGCTTCAAGAGTTCAGAAAACTTCCTGGAATTTCTGGAACCCCTTAGTCATGGCAGCAGTTGCACACTGAACCATAGGTAGGTATATGATGATGAGATAAACATGAGATAATGAATATTGACTTCAGGCCATTTCTTTTTTATGCAGAGGAGAATATTATTACATATAGCTGGGGGGTTTTCTTAGAAAATAAGTGAGAAAAATGGAGTGGATCTTTATTTTCCTTCAGGGCACTCTGACTCATGTTTAGATTCATGTAGTATGGTGTTTCTCAGGCTCTGTTATCTGAGGGAAATGTGCTTAAAAACCTTCTTCGGCAGTGCTGGAAATAAACAGAGGCCCGAGCTGGCAGTGCTGGTTTTGTCTAGTACCGTCTTGGCCATACTAGCTTGAGTCTGCCATTTCTGGATCACGGACTTGTCGGGGTTTTTCTAGCTGAAGCACAGCACCCAACCAAACAACTGCACGGCCTTCACGGCAGAGTATTCTTTTCATATATGAAATGCAGTCTGAAAGTTCTCTTTCCTTCCACAGGACAAACAGGAGGACTTTAAGACGGTGGTTTTGGAGGGAATGGAGATGGCCAAGCATCAGGTGAGGGTGGCCTTTGATGCTTGAGTTGTGAAACAAGCTTGCCATAATAATACCATTACCTCAAGGCCCTGGGCACTATTTAGCATTCAGTAAGAACTAAGAGAGGTCAGATTTGTTATAGAGCAAAGCTGAGAGAATTTGAGGTGTAAGAACCCTTATTTTTATAGATAACTTTAATTTTAAAAAAGGAAAAGTTTTTAAGTTGGTAACCTGTACAAAATAGATTACAAAAAGCTGATGTTAGTTCTAAGAAGAATTATGATTGCAAATCATTATAAAATTAAATCGTAAAATAATTTTTGTCAAACTGCAGGTGTGAAACAGACAATCCCTGGTTGGTCTCCATCAAATTAACTGTTGTTCTAAGCATCTGTGGAATTAGTGGTGTTTGCTTAGCCAATACTGCCATGAGGAAATGGCCTGGACAGGTTGTATTTCATTGCTCAGAGTTGGAATTTGCACATGCCCCCCATTAGCTTGGCTGCTGTGGGATGCTGACGCTGCGTGCTGGGGGCACATCCTGCTCACTACTGTGTGTAATGCTAAGCATGGTACAGAAACAATATGGAAGAAACTTCTCCTCTGGGAATACATGAGAAACTCTTAAAAATTAGTAGCTTCATTTAAAAAAGGAGGCATCAATAACTTCTTTTGTGTTGGAACTTTAGTCTTCCCTCTGCTGTGGTTTGGTGTGAGCCTTTTTTTTCAGAATTGTAAAGTTAAAATAGTGATCTCCTGTGGCAGGGAGCCAAGCCACCAGATACATTCATACTGAATTTAAACCTAATTGGGGTTTTCAAAATGGATGTCCTGTAGGCTTCTCAATTGCAGGACAGTTGCTTAATTTAAAGGGTAAAACCTGTATTTGTTTAAGCATCATGTCTTGAAAAAAATCTGTTTACTCAAAGGCTGTGCAGTGATCCTTACCTTATGCTCTGCTCCCACTGCTGTCCTTTCCCCTTCATTCTTCTTTCATTACCAAGTGGACCCCCTGCCTCAACCACAGGCACTACCAGGGCAGTGGGACAGGGGTGGATCCACAGGTGGCTCTTCTTGGTGAGGCCTTCGTGCTTCTTTTCTCCTTCCTTGCAGAATAAAATCCAGTACTGCTGGAATTCTACTTCATGGTAGAAGCTCTCTGTACTGGTTTGTCAGTAACAGTACAAACAAGGGGTTTCTAGTGGTGATAGTACCTTATTGTCTAGATTTGAGTATGGCTTTTGACTCAGTGATAAAGGAAATTGGGAAGAACTGTAAAAGAACCTGGATGTTGGTGTTTGGGTGTTCAATGCAGGTATTTAAGGCAGCTCTAAGCAGGGTAACAGCAGTGTGCTGCTGCTGGTGAGCATCTGGTGTGTGACTGCTGCCTTTGCTTTTGGGGTTCCTGAAATTCTTTCCTTTGACATTCCCCCCCATGAAATGGAAGGAACATAATAACTGAGTTCTTCTGAGAATACACAAGGAGTAACTGAGCCATTTTCCTTTGAGAACAACTTCAAGTGTGTCTCAAAATGTCCATGGGTGTTATTTGTAATACCAGAAATAGCACTGCTTTTTGCTCTTCCCAAAAACTCCGAACTCAATCTGCAAAGTGAACATGCCTTGTATCTATTTTAACCTCCTCTGGGGTTTATCGTCACTGATGCTGACAGTATCAGCTGGTGAAGCATGTTTGTGTCACCAGAGAGGAGCCTGCTTTGGAAAACAGCTGAAATAGCTCACAACTTCCAGCTGTCACCAGCTTGGGGCATTTGTGTTGCCCACTGGGTGCTGCCTGGGAGCAGCTCCACAGGGCTGCATGGTGGGAGCTTTGGGACAGCCCTGGGCTGAGGTGTTGGTGTATCTGGAGTTGCCCACTGCAACTCCTCCATTAGCATCAGCTGACTGCCACCTGTACACTCCCAGACACTGCCTCTGCAGGGCATGGTGAGGGGGAGCAGTGGATCTGCTTTGGAAGCTACACTTCAGTATTGGTGTGTTATGTGGATAGGACAAATATTCTTGGGTTTTAGAGAAGTACTATGTTATACATCAGTCTTTCATTTTCACCTGTGCTTTTCCTGTTTTGTCCTGTATAATTTCCTATGTCTCTGTATTTGCAGAAAAACCCGGAGGAGGATGGCTCAGGGAAAACACTAAGCTGGGAACCAGGTCACTTGCTTTTAACCATCTACACTGTTCGCAGCATTGAGCAGCTCTTGCCTTTCTTCAATGTACTCAGCCAAGTTTTTAACAGCAAAGTCACAAGCAGATGTGTTGGACACTCAGGGAGCCCTGTCCTTTACCCCAATTGTTTTCCGAGTAAGGACATAAAAATGGAGAACCTCAAGACCTTCTCCAGCAAAGCAAGACAGAAGATAGAAGAAATGGTTGAGAAGGATTTTCTTGAAGGCGTCATAAAATCATGAACCAAACTGGTACTACTCAGTCTATATGTAGTGTAACTATCTAAATGAAATACTGTATCTTTCCCAGTTGTATAGTATTCTTTTCTTATTTTGTATGTAATGAAATACTTAATGTTGTACTTAAGTTAAATATTTGTAAATAAGCAAAGTTCTGGATGTGGCCTGAATCAAGTTTAAATATTGGTGGCTCATATTGATTATAGTGCCTACTATTTACAGTAAATGTTTTGTTGTCTTGAGTTCTGTCTTTAAAAAAATGAAAAAAAATACAAGGTGCACATTTTTTCAATTTGTTTCCAGTTTATTTTTGTCATTTTTTTTTTTAAGATCTATTGGAACTTGTGCTTATTTAATAACCTGTAAAATGCTATTATGATAGGAGTTAATGCAGGACTACAATGAACTGTTTGTCAGAGGTAGACACCCTGAATTAAAGTATGCCAAGGAGGATACTTGGTGTGTTTAAAACATTGCATCCTGTTGGCTCAGCCCCTTTGTGGTGCTGGGGAGCAGTTAAGGCCACAGAAGACAAACTTGTCTCTGTCCCTTCCCTCAAATGTGATTATAAATACTATTACTGCAAATCACTTTCTAAATAATGTCATAAAGTTTCTAATGAAGATAATATTGCAATAATAGATTATTATTTGCAAATATGCTTTTTCATTATATTGTTTCCCCCTCAAAATGAGGTGAACTGAATCTGAAGACTAGTGACAGCCTCTGTCTTACACTGTTTGCCCACAGATGATTGGGCTACTTGGGGAATGTGGGGATGATGATTCTGCAGCAGCCACTGTGAGCACAGTCACAGCAGAGCTCTGGTCATGCAGCCATGGCCAGTGCTCTGAGGTGTGGAGTTGGATTTCAGGCACAATGTGACAATGAACTAAGCTGGGGCAGGGAGGGGCAGAATTCCTTCTGGACATGGCCGTGGCTTGTCAAGAAGTCAGACAAACTCGGGGAGGGGAACACTCAACAGCACGAGCATCTCATCAAGAGGTAAGTTGCTAAAGGAGGTTAAGAATAAGCAGAGTAATATTCCACTCAGTTCTGATCAGTCCTTGCTACTCCCAGGAAGGGATGGCTCTGTGCACAGCAGCACATGGTAAAAAAAGTATTAAAAGGTAAGGGAAGTTGTGTGCTTTAACTGCCATTCATTATATAGGCTGGGGTGGTGCTCCTTTTCCACCAGCGAGGTGGAAAACAGCCAGGCTCACTTCATGGGCGAGTGCATCTGCATTCTCCTGTGGAATGTTGGAAAAGTTAGTTATGCTGCTATAAGCATGAGAAGAACAGAGCAAATATGTGATATTAAGGCAAGCATTTTCCTGCAAGTGCTGTGTTCCCTATATTGCTCCATCAGCCACTGCCATCATGCTGGCAGAGAGAAGCAGGGAGAGTGAGACCACTGCTTTTGCTGTCACCTTTAAGTTACGATCTGGACTAACTTAACAGCAGCCAGAATTTTTCTATTTTGCCTCTTATGAAATTGTGTAGTTAAGGGCTGCCTTGGTAACTTCCTTCTTAACACTAAGCACTCAGAAGGCTGGTTGTCGATTTTCAAGATCATCTGGTGTTAAATCTGCCTTTATAAACATTTATATTTTCCTTTTGAAAACATTGAGAACATTAAACATTACTTTTCTAAATAAAAGAAAATCCAAAATGACTTTTTGTGATCACCGTCTTTTTTCCAAATTTAGCATTTGTTAAGCATGATTAAATGACAAGTATGGAAGCAGACTTCCTTCATCACCCCCTGCTAGGCAGAAGATTGTTTAATGTGAACAAGCCCACTCATAAATGAGTCAAGCTCTGACCTGTGTGTCTGCTTCAGCATAGATTCTGACGACGTCCTCTGTTCCTGATGGACGGACAAACGCCCGGGACAGTTTGTACTTCTTTACAAGGGCATCAATTTTCTCCTGTAGCCCTGGGGGCGTCAGCGCTCGCCTTTCTGCATCCGTTGTGTCAATAACGCGCCTGTCTGCAACCTGTGGCATCACAAACAGGGTAAGACAGAAATTCAGGGTTGGATGAGCTGTGCTCCCTGGAGAAGAGTTCTGTTTGGGAGCTAATAAAGGGCTACTCAAACACCTTGGGTCCCTAGGATCCCTGCAGCATCTATTAACCAAGTCTTGAGAGGCCTCAGCTGCTCAGTTTAAAAAAAGGGTCAGTTCTGAACATGCCTTCTTGGTCAACTTGAAGTGAAGCTACAGCTTCTCCCAGTAGATCAGAAACTTGTTTTCTCCAGTTCATTTAGAGCCCGGAGCTTCCTTACTGTGTCTAACAGAATGCTGCCACACGGCACCTTCTGCTCAAGCTCTTTGAATGTTAGAAAGGATACAGGCTTGAACATTCAGGTTATACAAAGTGGCACAGCAAGAAAAATCCAGCTGCCCAGCAGGCAGAGAGGCCTTAGAAAAACAGGATTTTTCTAGTTTGAAAGTTAGAATTTCTTCCTAAGTTAAAATTTGAAGAGTTTTGGTCAGGTTTTTCCATTTAACGTAGTTGGCTATTGTTTCATCCTTTTAGAAGTCATATTTCTATTTTTGTCCAAGTGAAATTCCTGTCCCTCCTCTGGGTTTTTCCCCAGCTTCTTTGGCCTATTTCTACCCTTTCATGGTCTGTTCCAGCTTTAAAATAAAGCTTATCAAAATGTGTACAGGTAAAAGATGTTGTGAGCAGGGCCCTCAGAGCTGCTGTAGCCTGAGCCAGTGTGGCTGGTAACTCACCTGGACCTTGAGCAGCCGATTGGGAAGGTCAGCATAGAGAGCGTCCCACTGCTGCACAGTCAGACCCTTCAGAGCCAGGATTGCTTCAATGACCAGCATGTCTGAGACAGCATCGCCAACAGTCTGCCAACAGGGAGGGAAAAACACTGCAGCAGTGAAGACAGGGAGGCAGGATCTCATCAGGAAGCTTCCAGCAGTCCCCAGCAGCAGCCTGACAGGAGCTCACAAACAGCCAACCCTGCCAACACCGTGGTTCAGTTCTCTCAGTTTTTACCTGATTAATCAGGTCAATCACGTTTTCAAGCATCTTTGCTGCTTCTCTTTTTTCATCATCTTTCTCCTCTTTTACCAGCTGTCGTATTTTACTTTCAGCAGCTTTACTAAATAGTACCTAGAAGAAAAAGATAAGAGCTTGTCAAGACGAAACCAGGATACACGCAGTAGTGAGGACAAAACTTTTACCATCTAAGCCCAAACAGCCATCATTAATGTTTGCTACCATGAATTCCCATCCCCTCATAAAGCACAGAGGAGCTGGTGGCAATGCTGTGATAAAGGCAGGAGTAAATAAGTCTATTTTCAAACAAGGAGAATAAGTCTCATCTATAAAACTAAGCAGAAAGTGAAAAGACTTCCTTCTTCACATAATTTAGCTATAATTTTGTACATAGTGGCTGATCATATGGATTACATGCTCATACTTACTGTGCCATGTCCATTTGCCTCAAAATAAACACCCACATCAAACTCCTGGGCCTTGTGGTGCAAGTGTTTCACTCCTGTTTTGACACAGTGCACAGGTACCTGCAGCCCAAGGGTGTGCAGAGAATGACAACAAGGTTACAGACTCTCCTCAGGAGGCTGGAACTGAGCACCAGCCTGGAAGGACTGTTGGAAACTAACCCGTTTCATGGCCACTGAGGCCCCAGAGCTAAAATGCTCCACTATTTCTGCAGACCCAATTAAAAAAGATTTCATTTAGTCATGTGTAAATAAATTCTACGCATGAATATTAAAGGCAAATAAAAGAAATAAAGAAATAAGCTCCAAACCTAGAAAAATCCAATTTAGTTTATAGCTTCAGGGAACACACTAGGTTCACATACAAACAGAAGTAATACCTTCTCTCAATTCCCAAAAATTTAGCTTGCTGCAGAAAATGAAACAATCAGTCTCAAAGTGTCAAGGAGTCTTTACTGACTCACTTGGTTGCAAAGCTATTAAGTCCTCAGTTTAAGTACCAAGGGATTTCATTAATCATTTTTTAAATTAATAAAAGCTGACTAGAACTTCTTAAGCTCTGCTCTCTTGTGTCTCCTTTGCCACCAAGAATTTAGCCACTCCTGGAGGTTTGAAAGAATAATTTATTTTTGCTTGATTTTAATTTTTCTAGCAATCATATTACAGTGGCATTTACTTTTAAAATAAAAAAAATTAAACTACCTAGAAAAAACATGGAGAATACCTTCAGTGTTTCCTGGAGGTAGCGTGTTGAATTCCCATTGGCATAAGCTGTTTGTACCACTGCCATCTTGAAGTTCTGTTTCACCTGAGCAAACCAATAAGCCAAGTTTTACCATCCAACAGGCATACAGCCAAACACAAAGGATAAATGGAAGGATAATCAGAACTGTTAAATGTACAATTAAAACTCCTGGGTACCAGAAGGAGGCACCAGCTCACTGAGAACTTCAGTATGTTTAAAACAACATGAATTCTGTTTGAGTCTTTGTATATCCCACATTGATTTTTCTTGGGTCTGGCTGAAGCAGCTCTTCAAGCTCAGACTCTCCAAACCCCTTTTTGGCCGCAGCAGTGAGGTACAGGACTGATCTCTTTTTAAAGCTGGTTCACTTTAGGTAAATGTAGAGAGACCACATACCAAGCAACAGTTTCCTTAGACTATTTTATACTTCACTAATTAAAATGCCAGCATTCATTTCATATGTTAGAGTTACCTTGGCAAGAAGTTCTTTTAGGAAGATACTAATTAAAGTTGCTATTTTATCTCCATCGATCAGGTGAAAATGGCCAGCTGTGTCCTTATAATAATAAACAATTCTATCTGCATCACCATCAAATGAGCAGCATCTCTCATTGGGCTTCATGTCCAGTCCTAGTGCACAGAGTTACAAATGCAAGTTAAAGACAGGAAAAGAAACAAAACAAAATTTATTTCAGTGAGTGATTAGGAAAACACTTTTTCTTTTCAGAGCACAGGTCTGCATACAAATGACTCAGGCACAGTTAAAGCCAGGATCCAGATGTGGGGCACAAGCATCCATCTCCAGCAGGTACTGCCACTGTACTGCTCCCAGCACTGCCTTTCTCCAGTACAAAACCAGCATGGGAAGGGGAAGCAACACCACATCTCGGTGTTCAGATTTGGTCAGCAGTTGCAGTGAGAGGGCAGCTGTCCAATGGAGAATGCAGTTTAGCCTCAAATAATCTCATATCCAAACCAGTCTGCTCTCCCAGTTCAGGGGTTTTCTTTTATACAATTCTCAGAAAATTGATTGAAATCCTTTCCTCACTGGTTGATGTCAATGAGTCAGCCTGCTGGCACCAAGCTGTTAATTAACCCAGCCCTTCTGCAGGAACCCGGAAAAGTGTCTCTTCATAATACAAGGGAGAGTAAAATAAATAACACTAAGCCAGGCCTGACTGATCTTTGGACTCTGCCAGCTTAACATTCAGAAGAGACTGTCAAACATATTTTAACCAGTCAGAGAGACACTGTGCTCTTCCAAGCAGTTCAGACTAACAGAGAGATGTGCCAATCCTGGCCATGCTATTGCCTCTTTCCATTGCACAAGGAGAACCATTCATGCAGTCACTCAGTAAGAAACAGGTAACTCCACTTACCCAAGGATGTGGACCCTTGCCAGACCCTGCAGAGGAGGTAAAGCAACATAAAATTACTGACTACATACCTCCAGGTGGTTTCTGGTGAACTTTCACAAAATCTGCACCACATAAGTGATTGAGTTTCTCCTTGGTTCCATCATTATATATGTGAATTAGCACCTCTTGTAGAAAGTAGGGCTTCATTTCTGATAGTTTCAGGGCTCCTATTCCATTGGCACAGTCGATCTTCAGGTGCCTCTGACTCTCTCCAGAGCAGTGAGACTTAGTGCAAGGGAAGAAGGGGCAAAGTGAACTGTTACCCTAGAGAAACCACACCTAGAGCATGCTGAATTAGAAACTTCAGGACCAAACAGGTTAACAAACCAAGAGATTAATTCTGTACATTTGCATGAGAAGACAACACCTACTATTCACCTGTTTTATCAGTTCCATAAAAGCTTTGGACAGTTTTTCATAATAACCTTCCAGTGTTGCTTTCCCATACTGGCCTTGGGTGTTCTGACAGCACACCATGTAATGGAGCTGTGGTGTCGTCACCAGACCATAATCTAGTGTGAAATAAAAGGAACAACATTCAGAATGGAATTGCAAATTAATTGTTGCTTACAAGTTGTGCTCTAAACAGACAAATGCAGTACAGGAAACACATATGAAATTTTGCAATTTGTCTTATGAAAACAACCCTCCCCTACCCTGCCTTGCCATACAACCACCCTGAAATAAAATTGTTACAAGCAAGGATGGAAATGCGTCTGGGCTGTTGCTTTAGGGCTGCATAAAGGAGTCACATTTACATAAAAAACTTAATTTGAGATTAGAATTGCAGAAGTGTAACCTACCATGGTACTGACCACCTAGAACCTGGATACCATCTATAACTGACTGGGACAGCTTCTCGCTGCTTGGCCTGGAAAACAACAAGTACAGCTGATAACCTTGGCAAAGGCATTTATCTATGGACTTGGGAAGGAAGCACATGTGGAAGACTCTACAAGCTTCCTGCCAGAAGATTCAGACTCACTGTGAAGAAATCCAAACCTCTTCTCTTTTGCAGGCAATTCCCAATGAAGTTTGAAAGCCAACACCCCCAGGGATTGCAAACACATGTAAAGTGTTGGACACAGGTGGTCATCACACAGTAGCCACACGATTCCCCTGAAGACAGCACTGGTACTTCCATAAGAGCAGGATATATCTACAGCCTTTTGTCATTACCTGGTGTCTCTACCAATAAAAACTGAGGCATCTTTGTGAAGGTTCACTGCTGCTTTTTGGCAGATCTCAGTTATCACTTTCTGTAATTCTTGCTCCTCTGCATTTGCTAGTTGTGTGGCATACTCTTCCCAGGAAGGGTGCAGCATTTCTCCAAGAGGATCAACCAGCTTCACACCATTGTCTTCCTTAGTAGAAAAACAAAAGAACATGAAATAGTAAGTCTAACAGTGGGGAATTAATAAAACCTCTCTGAAGACAGACAACACGTGGTTCAGTCACATCACTTCTTTAAAGGTGGAGAACTTCTGGGCTGCAACAGCTTAGCTGTTTATCTAAACCTCAACCAAGCCCCCACAGAAGCACTATAACAGGCATATTGAGTAACCAACTCTTTCTCCCTTATCATTTTGGTATGAAATTCATTTGACATTAGAATTACATAAGGGGAAATACTAATAACCTTCAACGCTCCACAGCAGCAAAAGTCTCAATGCCTGATTTGTAATCGCTGCATTTGCATGTTTATTTTTAAAACTTAAAGACTTTACTCAAGGGTTCTTCTCTTCTCAAGGTTACTCCTAGCTTCCCAACATTAGAAAGTTACATTGCAAAATGAAATGTTTCCTATGTTATGCCATTTCCACATGAGAAAAAAATCCCACTTCCGTGTACAGGGGAAAAATAGCTTCAGATAGATCAGAGATTGTATTTACAGGGTGCAGGCTAAATGCTTTAAGCCGTTCCAAGTGTCTTCAGGATCTGGTCTCTCAGTGCTTTGATAAGCTTTGATTCCAAGAAACGTATAACATCTTTCCACCCTTCTACCGACACATTTCACATCGTTCCACCGAACCGGTGACGTGTTTAAGGAAAGGGCAGTTCTTACTTCAGGGTTGTGAGACGCTGTAACCATGATGCCGATGGTGGCTGCCACGGCTTTGGACCTGAGGATTGCCAGGAGGCCCATGCGGAACACGATGTGATCCAGCTGCTCGGCCCTGGTGCGGAATCCGGCGGTGCCATACTGCAGGGTCAGCCCGGCAGGCTTGGGGTGCAACGCCGAGAACTTCCTAAGGGCCTCGGGGTCCATTTCTAGGGGAGGAAGCAGCACAGATGGAAGTGAGGGGAGACAAGCAATCAGATTGCACGTTCTGGAGGCTGCGGGTGCCTTAAAGCGCTGCCACCAATCCCGCAGCGGGGACCAGGACCAGGGAAGGAGAGCACCGCATAAACAGAGCGTGATCAGATACAAGCAGATCACGCAGGGACGAGGCGAGGAGAGCCACGATTCCCAGCCGGCTGGATGCAGGGATCCCAACAAATTCCCGCAGCGGAGCCTCCCGTTTCTCACCGTGACATCGGCCGCGGCTCCATACACCGATTTCCGAGCTCAAAAGCAGCTGTCCTGCCTCCCCAGGCGCTGGCAGGGAAGCCCGCAGCAGTGTGCCCGGGGTGTTGCCCCCGGGCGGCGGCTCCGTGCGGACCGGCGGACGGACACCAGGCCGGGCGGGCGGGGCCAGCCGGACACGCACCCCCCTGCACGGCTGCTTCCCTCGGGATCCCCCGGCGATGGCGCCCGGCCGCACCGGCTGGGGCGGGACGGGATGGGATGGGCGGGATGGGATGGGTGCTGTGGGAGGGGTGCTGTGGGATGGGTGCTGTGGGATGGGCGGGACGCGATCCCGCCGGAGCCGCCGCCGCCGCCCCGCACGGAGCAGGCGCGGCCCCGCCCACTCGCGGGGGGACCGACCAACGGCCGGCGGNGGCGGAACACCCGCCTGCCCATGGGAAGCAGGGAGTCCATTCCTTGCTTTGCTTGTGTGCGCGGCTTTTGCTTTCCCTATGGAACTGTCTTTATCCCAACTTGTGAATTTCCTGCTTTTTACCCTTCCGATTCTCGCCCGATGCCGCGGGTGGGGGAGGCGGCCGTGCGGGGCTTGGCTGCCGGCTGGGTTTGAAGCAGGACACGCAGACAACACGGGGTGTGTGTGCTGATAAATGCCATCAGTGATGAATGTGTCACTGCCCACGCACATCACTGCGGGACTCCATCCCGTGCTCCTTCCCGTCCCTGAGCCCGGCAGGGCCCGCCAGGCTCTGCCTGGACCCCCTGCCCGGTGCGGTGCTGTGGGGCCCGGCTGCTGAGCGCTCCGTGTCCAGCCGTGTTTAACCAAATTGTGCCCTTAAAGAATCGTGGGGCTTCCTGGTGGTGCTGAACCATGTGTTAAACCCCGGGGTTTGACTCCAGCCCTCTCGTTCCAGGCGTGTGAGGAGGGCAGTGCAATGGCTGTCACGGTAAAAGAATGCCTGGAGCTCCAGCTGCTGGAAGTGGAGATGCTCCTTTCGATGTTTCCCAAAAGAGGGGAATTCAGTCTGGATGCGGATGCCGTGCCCAGCATCCAGCGCTACCTGAGGAATGCTGACGGAGCCCTGCCCCCGCAGCTGGAATATCGCATCGCTCTCGATGTAGGGGAGGCGAAGGTGAGAGCTGCCAAGGAGACTTGTTCGTGGGTGGTGTTGTCTTTACTCCTGCACACAATTGAAAACTACTCGGAAAAAGGGGGTAAAAAAGCCACCACGTTTGTTTGCTGTTTGAAAAGTCAGGAGTAACAGAAAATCTCGGCTGCTGCTAACATATGCGTTAGAAATACAATAATGTAAAAATAGCCCCAGATGGCAGAATATAATTACAAGGAGTCACAAGAACACAAAACCAAAACTAGCCTATGAGCAGAGAAACCAAACTTGCAGTATAAGGAGTTACAACAGTTTAACTGATTGAAGAAAAGGACTGAACTAATTGATGTAAATACTTGCACAGAGAACACAGGTCTAAGTCCATACTAATGCAGTGACTAGAAACTGAGAACAGACCAACTCAGCCTAAAAGCCATTTGCCGTGGAATGAAGGTAATCAAACATCATAACAATTTACGGGGTAGTAAGATGGCCTCATGATTTTTTTGAAATTTTAGGTACAAGCGTAAGTATCTTTCTAAAATGCACCCTTTCACCAACCTTCAGAGAGTTTTATGAACCACGTTGGAAGGGCTTGTGTAGGAGTAGTGGATTTTTTCCCCATCAGAGATTGTCAAGGAACTTGGAAAGATAATTAGTCATTTCATGATTCACTTCTCTCTGCAGGACTAATCATATGATTGTACACTGTAGTGAGTACCCCCTAATAGTCTACAGGAGCTTAAAGCACTGAGGACACATAAATCCTTTCCTGCTCTTGGACTAGAGGCAGGGTTCAGCTGCCAAAGAACTGTGGTGCTCTGTTTGAAGGCACTGTAGGAATAATCAAGAGAAATTCGTCAGACCAATGTTCATAAGAGATCAGATAAAATAATCTAGAGGTCCCCCTGATCTGAAACGTACATCAATCATTTCATTCCCTATAATCCTGATTCCTCTTTACAGTGAATACTTGCTTAAAATAATGGTAATGCATAGAATCGTAGAATGGTTTGGGTTGGGAGCAACCTTTAAGATCAAGTATTTGCAACACTCCTGCCATGTGTCTCTATATACAGTAGGTACAATCACAATCACCATGTCATGTAACTTGGCCTGTTTTTCCAGCAGCTGGGCTGAATTCATTAGTCATGTGCATTTGGTAAGGGATAAGATTCTCAAAAGTCCTTGACTCCAACAGTTCATTGCTGTTGCAACACTGAGCTAGAAATATCCCTCGAGGGTAACTGTGTACCTTCTCCTAAGCCATAACATCAGTTCTGTGAACAGCACAAAAGCTGCCTGGATAACATGGGAAGTGTTGTAAAAGTGACAGCATGGTGCAACAGAGGAAAAGGAACAGACAAAAGAACGGGTTATTGAGACAAAAGGGAAGTGGAAATAATTCCAGTCAGAAGGATGCTGCAATCCTGATTACATCTCCTCATAATCTGCCTCTGACAGGGAAGAAGAATCTAGCATGTCTTCAGTAGCTGCAGAATTAATTTTCTCTGTGTGTGTGTGTGTCTTCTGTTTTTAAGGTGAAGGTGGAATTGCAGGTTCTTCTTCCTCATATGTACCCTCAGGTGGCTCCTCAGCTCTTTGCCAGATCAGATGCTCTGCACAGACAGCAACAGCTGCAGCTCAATACTCATCTTGCGTCTCACATCAGCTCTCTGGATTCAGGAGATCTGTGTGTATGTGAGGCTGTGCAGTGGGTGAAGGACAACACCCTGCCTTTCTTGGAAAACAGTAAGGCCTCATCTGAGTGTGCTTCTAAAGAAGTCGGGGTTAAGGAAATGCTGCATCGCATGTGGATCTACAGCCATCACATATACAGGCAGGAACTGAGGAAAAAGATTTTTGACTGTGCAAAGAAGTTAAATCTGACTGGCTTCTGCCTAACTGGGAAACCTGGTGTCATCTGTGTGGAGGGACTCCGAGAAAACTGTGACGAGTTCTGGCGTGTTATTAGATATCCCAACTGGAAGCATATTTCATGCAAGCATGTGGAGAATATAGAAACGGAGGGAAGCATTGATAATCTTCGTCTCTTTCACAGTTTTGAAGACCTGCAGTTTCAGGCACATGGTGATTATGGCCTGAGGAATGACTATCACATGGATCTTGGCCAGTTTCTAGAATTCCTGAAACAGCATCAAAGTGGACACATTTTTCAGATTTTATTTGGTGTTGAAGGCAAACTTTCAGACAATTGAGAGAAACTGTTTATAAAGAGTTCTAATTCTGGAAAGCAAGAGGTGTTGCTAACACTGAAATATTTATCTGAAATACAGCTACTGTGAAAAGCTACTGTGAAAAGGGAAACTTTAACATCTGAGGTGAATGGTTCAAGTAGTTAATTTCAGCTTTCGTGCTGAACTGCCATGTATTTTTGAGACATGTTCACTGATTTTCTAAGACTCTAAAACTGGTATTTGTCTCTGTGAGCCATGCCTCAAAGCACTTGCAAGGTGATAAACATTCCACAGTGTGTTAGGAATTAAACACTTCTATCTCCTCATCTGTACTCTGCTGTGTGAATTGCTTCCCATCTCATCTAAACCCACTCTCTCCCAGTTTAAAACATTCCCCCCTTGTCCTGTCTCTACATGCGCTTGTAAAAAAGTCTCTTTTCCAGCCTTCTTGTAGGCTCCCTTCAGGTACTAGAGTGCTGTAAGGTTTTGCCAAAGCCTTCTCTTCTCCAGGCTGAACAATCCCAGTTCTCTCAGCCAGTTGTCATAGGAGAGGTGCTCCAGCCCTCTGATCATTTTTTGTGGCCTTCCTCTGGACTTCCATGTTCCTTTTATGTTCACATCCCAGAGCTGGATCCAATGGTCCGTTTGAGGTCTCACAAAAGGGGAGTAGAGGGTGAGAATCACCTCCCGTAGCCTGCTGTCCACGCTGCTTTTGATGCAGCCTAGGATACAGTTGGCTTTCTTGGCTTCAAGTGCACATCACTGGCTCATGTTGAGCTTCTTGTCTGCCAGTAACAAGTCCCTCTCCTCAGGGCTGCTCTCAGGTCCATTCTCCACCCAGTCTGTGTTTGTGCTTGGGATTGCCCCGACCCAAGGGCAGGACCTTGCACTTGGCCTTGAACACCACGAGGCTTGCACAGACCCACCTCTCCAGGTCCCTTTGGATATGGAGACAGTATGTTGACTGTTCCACGTAGCTTGGAGCCATCAGCAAGCTTGCTGATGGTGCAATTGGTCCCACTGTCCATGTCACCCAAACCCTGAGGAATGTCACTCCCACTGGTCTCCACCTGGACATCAAGCCGTGGACTGCAACTCTTTGCAACCAACCATCCTTACCCACCAAGTGGTTCATCCATCAGATCCATGTCTCTTCAGTTTAGAGACGAGGATGTCATGCAGCAAAGTGTCTTTCTGGTTATGTTAATAACAATTTTCCATCTGTTCAGTTCATGGCATTTTATGTTTACACTGTTAGGCCAAACACCTTGGAAATGAAAATGGGTCAGATGGGACAAAGTTTAGTTTTCCCCCCTACATTACATAAGGAAATACATGTAAAATACAGAAAATAGGGAAGACTCCTAGATATATATTTAATATTACATAAAAATACAAATAACTTGAAGAATCCTTTCTATGTCAACTTAGTATGGAGAGAATTTTGCAGCAGCTTGTAAGAGGCAATGCTGTTAATGGTTCATTAGGCAACGTTTGCCTGTGGGGAAGCGTGCTGAGTGTGGATGTGGATAGTGAGTGTTCCAGTTTGTAGTGCATGATCATATTTAAAGGTCATCAATATAATGTGTACTTGAAGAACACTACTGAGAAGTCCCCAGCAGCTGTGCCTTGAAGGACCACCAGCCCACCACCTCCCACTCTGTGCCTGAGTGCCTTAATGTGAAAATGCGTACCAAGCAATGAAAGCAGACTCACTGCAGAGGTCTGGCTGATCGACTCCAACACCCAGGCACTCAACAGCAGCTGTTCAAAGACTGTGTTTCAGCAGACTCAGCTGATGACAACATAAATAACAGATATTATTTTATTTCAAATTAAACACAAGGAAATGTTTTAATACCCTTCTCACAATAGCAATACATTGAAATGCAGAGTGTTTCTGGTTGCTCAGAATATGATTAATGTCTTTTCCTTCACTGTGGTAAATGTACGTTTGTGTGATCATAACTTCTGCCAAAAGCACAGTGAGGCAAAAATGTTGACACGTTCCCATTAGGCAGTGAAGGAGAAAGTACCTCTGTTTCTGAATGTGGGACCTGTGATCTGCAGCTGTGACAGAGCTAGACAAATAATACTTGGTTTTCTAGAGATAATCTCTCAAGATTAGAGAGAAACAGATAGTAAAAAAAATGTTCAAGTAACCTTTGTTTCCAGAACCATCCACAAAATATATTACATTTTTCTTGGAGTGGTAATTGTTTAACAACTTAAAATTCTTCAAAGTCTATTCCTGGCATTTTGATACTCCCTTTTTGTCAAGAACACGGAGTTCAAGAAATTAGGCCAAACATTTGCAATGGATCAGAACAGTGGTTATCTTGGTGGGGGAATGAAATCCTTGATCTTATGCAGGACATTACCTTAGCTTATGTTAAATTTTAGTAATGTTAAATGTTATTATTAGTAAAGTCAAAATGTTCCAATTAGATGTGAACAAAACCTTCTGCAGGTTTAGTTCTTTTTGAAAATTTTCATTTCATAACTCCACACAAGAGTGACCAGTAAGGATTTTCTCTGGAATAAAATACTTAAACCTTATGGTTGTTTAAACTTTGTTTTTTTTTTTTTTTTTAATAATAGGTTCACAAATTATGCAAATTACACTGTGACTGTAATGGATAAAACATCAAATGCATTTTTAAGTGTCCATTTATCTGCTTAAGTTCCCATTGATGTTTGTGACAAAACTCTTGACTCAAGATACAACCACTTTTTTCAAAATGATCTGTCAAACTGTAGTGTAGAATATCTCAATTAAAATAACAATCAAAATAACCAAACGCAAATATATTTCTCAGATTAATTTTTATTTTCTGATGTATAATTGACGGTTTCTCAATCTGAGTTTCTAACCAACTACTATGAATTAGAAAAAGTTTTCTGCACCTTAAAAAAATTAGCTATTCTTAGGCTTCCTAGGCAGAAATAACCTTAATATTTTAATGCTTTTTAACTGCAGCTGATTTGTTCATTCTTCATTAAATATTTACAGTTTGACTTTCATGGCCTCCTCAGGCCAGGTGTAGGAGTCAGCCACAAAGCTGTTGTAATCTGTACTGTACACCTGAGAACGGATGAAGGCTTCGAGGTCCTTGGGCTGAGGATAGGTGGAGGCAGTGTTATTCCTGTAGGCTTCTTCTGCGATCTGGAAAGATGCATTAAAATCCTAGTTAGTGCTGATAAACTATCTGAGTACACTAAACAGGAATTAGAAGTAGGACTTAGTTCAAAATCAAGATGAGACTTCACCCTCTCTGGTGCTGGCAGTCACCTGGGTTCACACTGGATCCAGGTTAGTATCCTGTGAATAAGAC
>VYZR01043801.1:22233-34578 GCA_013400675.1 Oxylabes madagascariensis
TCTTTAGCAAAGAAATGTTTCTGCTTTGGCAAATCACACAGATACTGCTTAATCCACCTAGACAGCATTTTTTAGAACCACCTTTGTCATTAGGAGAAGCTACACAAGAATTAGAAATGTAGGGAGTTACGCCCACTCAGACAATAAAACTTATTTAAGTGTTGGATGAGTCCATGACACACATAAACTAGCAAATAGTTCATTGTGAGCTATAACTTCCAGCCAACAACTGCAGTTGGGTGAAAGACTTCTAAAATATAAAGAAGCACCTGTCACTCTGACAGTTGTGCAGGGAACAGACCTGAAACCCTTAAGTGTAAAATGCTCTGAATGAAATTACTGGCAGCTGGTATTTCTGCTACCATTAGCTACATTTTGTTTGTCTTTTGGGGACTTGAAGTAGCCTTTCAGGGTGATCCAGATGTGGATAGAAGGAAAACTCTGCACTGGATAACACCTGGTAGAGCCATGTATGACACATCAAGAGGTTCTAAAAAACACCAGGAAAGTCCAGGAAACAACACTGGGGCGTGCAACTGATAACAAAGCCCAAAGAGAAAGCAAAATGTGCACTTTTGAGGGAATATTCTAGGCAAATACCTGAAACAAAGCACAAACACAACTTCCTACAGTTCCTGTTGCATGTGGGTAATAGGAGCCTGTACATATGCTTGCAAACATCTAGGCATCTAGACATCAGAACAGGTGTCCGGATGCCCCCCTTCCAGCAGAAGTAGGTAAATAGTTTGAACTAAAGTAACTCCAGGTTCAAAAGAACTCAATGTTCTCTTGAGCAGTCTAACCAGAATGTTGGTAGCTGTCCTAAGTTTTTCCATTTGGAGTTAAAATGCTAACAAAAGCAATAGGCTCTTGAGTATAACAAGTGAAGAAAAAGTATTTGTTTAAATTTAAACCTCATGAGAAATACAGTAGAGAAAAACCCTCTAGGGGGAGCTAAGAGAACATAAAATCAAGTTACTGCTCTCCATAACAGCAACCAGGTTAGTTCAAAATGATACACAGCCCTTTGATGTGCATCTGAATATAAGGAGGCGCTTACAACATGAGGTCTCTGATGTTAACAGCTTAAGAGGGCTCTGCAGGAAAGATGAAAGCTGAAGAAATCAACAAGTTGCTCTTACTGCAATGCATCACTGAAAATTAAAGGTTCAGGAGTGGAGTACTTCTCTTTTGTGACTCTGTTTTTGATAGAAGGCAAGCCACAAAATATTTGGGCAGTGCTCATAGTGGGAGAGGTAGCAAGATCAACTGTATAGATGCCATGCTGTTCCTTCAGACATACTCCTGTAAGAGCATTGAAAACTATGCAAAAACACAAACCCAAGCATTTCCAAAGGGAATACCCTCTTCATGTGGTGTTTGAAAAACACTCCTTGAGAACATCAGATCAATGGCAGGGGGAAAAATGATGAATTTGGGATTCCTGAGAAAATAAAACGTGTCACAGAAAACGTAATTGTGCCAATGTATAAATCCAAAATATAACACCACTTGGAGCAGGATGTGTTTTTTCTCCACATATTTCAAACAAGAATGGGGTAGAATCATGAGGGGGTATAGAGAATAAAAAATATAATCAAAGAAAAATTTTTTGATCAAGGAGACAAAATATAATAAAATTGGCTTGGAAGAAAAAGAGAAGACTGAAAGAAAATGCAAAAGACAACTGAAGGTGAACATTTCTTATGGTGCTGTAGGGAAACCAAATCATCAAACAGCAGAAAATGGTGAGTTTCTTTTTCCAGAGGACTCATAATTAAATTGTGACACTAATTGTCAAAAGACGTTCAAATGTATAAACATGTTTAAAAAGCCACTAGGCTCATTTATGAAGGAAAAATCCATAAAACATCCAACACAGGAAGACTATACAGTAAATGTTGCCAGAATCTGAGAAGCCACTTCAGCAGAAGGATCATTCTGTATTTCTTTTATTTATCCTCTTTTCCTCAGCTTCTGTTAGTGATTGCTTTCACAGGAAGATACCAAGCTGTTTGGACCCTAGGTCCAACCCAGTATGGCTATATTCATGTTTTAAAAAGTAATTAATTCAAATTTTTAATAGAAAAATTAGCAAAGTGTTTATTGCAGAACCTAAGTGAAAGGCAACCAAGACAAAATGGCATCAAGCAAGTGGGGCCATCTTGGTTTTTGGAGGACATATTCTCCATAATGATAAGATTTTGTAGGATTATTTCTGAACTAAACTGCAGGTCACACATGCAAGAATATTTCATTAGTTCATAATTCTCTGCCTCTTTTGTTATGTTTGGTAGGACTTAAAAGAATAGGCAACATCATCCCTTGTCATCACAGAACAACTGCTCGCAGTTAAGAGGTATTACAGCTTATGGTTACCTTAGATTTATCATCCAAAGTCAAAGTCACACTTAATTTTACTTGGCAGGAAGTAAAGAACATTGAAAGCAAAATCTGTTCTAGTTATAATAATTACTTATTTGTGACTTCAATCATATTTAATTGGAGAGGTGGCAAAGCAAGAAGCAGGAGGTGCAGGCATGCAGCTTGGGCTGCTTACTTTTTTATCATTTCTTTTTTTCAGGTAAGCTACCTTGGCAATCTAAGAAGGTCCCTCTACCCAAAATGCATGGGTTTGGTTCTCTAAATATTGCAGCATCTTGGATGCTTCCATTTCAAATGAAGAATATTAAGCACTATTCTAAAACCCCCATGAAACTATTCTGATTTTATCCTTCCATTAAAAAAGCCAAGAAAATAAAACAAAAAGAGCACTTTTTCTTTTGCTTTGCAGTGTAATTACTCAGCTAAGGGCCCACACAGCCCTGCCAGCCTTCACACCCCTGACACCTCTTCTGGCAGACTCCTCTGGCACCCATCAGCTCAGCTCAGCTCACCCAAGCCCCACAGCCCCTCACATGTAAGAGACCAGATGTGAAAGCCCTGAGCTGGGAGCAGTAAGGGGAGCAGCTACCCAGGGATCCTGCCACCAACAGAACTTTCTATGCAAGATAAAAACCACATTTTTATATGTCAAACATTTCTAGAGATTTTACTAGGGGAAGGCAACTATATAGCAAAACCTGTACCAAAGAGTCAGGAAAGAACCTCTACCTCAAGTGAGAATTTAAAAGCTTCCTCATAATTTCTGATACTATTTTACTTCCCTGACTGTTACATTTCTTTGTTCAGAACTGATTTTTTTCTGACTTCATAGACTGTCACATGGAACACAGTTCAATCCACACATGTGCCACCTTTTGTCATCAGCTCTCAGTATACAGAAACCAATTCACACAAACCAAAATGAAGCAACTTCTACAATGAAGTAATGCAACTCCAACACAGCAGTTTGGACCAGGAAGTGAGGGTTACCATATCCAACTGAAATTACAGGGGAGGATTTAAAGGAAAGATATAATTATCCAAAGGCTTAGGAGATGGATCATTGCCCTTCTATGATGGTTAAAGCCAGTGGAGACAGGCTGGGCGGCTTTTTACTAATTTTAAAGATGGAAATGTCTTTCTTACAGATGGCAGGCTGTCAGCAAACCTCTTTAAAGATGCCACAGCATGCATCTTAAAAAACCTCTGAAAGTCCAACAAGGACAGCATGCAAGTGCCCACCCCTTAAGAAAGCTTAGTATGACACATTGCCTGTCATAGGATCACACTGCCTATTAGCTGCCCTTGAGTGATAGCCAAGGACCACTTTCTTCCCTTTAAACCATGAAGAGAACAGAAAGAGCAAGAATCTGGAATGAAATATTCCTTAGAGGAGCTGCAGGAGCTGAATAATGCATTCACAAATCTGCTAATTAGTGCAGCTTTTTTTTTGCTCTTTTTTATTGTTCCACAATTCTAATGTTCCAATTTATTGCTTCGAGGCCTCCTTGGTGCACTGCCTACATTACCCATGTATTCCCAAGTGTGCTTATACAGCCTCCTGGAAGAGTAGGACACTGCACTCTGATGAAGTGCTGCGGATTGTAACTGGTATGAACTGGACTGGGCAAAAATTGTCCCTGAAGTGAGCCTGGGTCAGTTGGAGTTAACATGGTAAACTGAGGGTAGCCTTCTTCCTTATTTCCATACCCTTTAAAAAACCCCAAAGTATCAGGCTTTCAATTGCTTTGCATGGACATGGTCAGACCAACATGCATTGCCCAGGGCTTTCTAATTCAAATTCAAACACTTTTTGTAAGCAAAACACATACACACGAGTCACCCCAAAACTACTAACATCAATAATAGTAATTCCTTTCAATCTAAAACCAAACCTATGTGCTTGTGCATGTAAACTGTACATATGTGCATTTACCTGCAGTAAGACAGTACTGAAATCTTTCTTTTTTTTCCTTCCCAACAGAAGGTAATGTTTATGTCAGGTGACCCTAGGCCAAGTGTTAACTTTTTAAAAATGACTTGTTCAAATACAATTTATAAAGAACAATACACCTTGCAAATAAAGGCCTTACACAGAAAGCAGTGTTTTTCCCGTTTTAAAGTTTAGCTCTTCCTGTTTAATTGCTCATTAATACAAAGTCACTAAATTAGGGAATTTAAATAATTTTGAATACAGTACCTCAGCAGTCGTGAGGAATACATTCTCATCAATATGTCTCATTCCACATGAAATAACACCAAGGGCAACTCCTGGGAACACATAGGAATTGTTACCCTGTCCAGGATAGAGAGTTTGTCCACTTGGAAGAGTGACAGGATCAAAAGGACTTCCACTGGCAAAAATCCCACGTCCCTAAATTGTAAGAAGAAAAAGAAAGTGCACTAATTGAGAGATTGCTGTTAAAATATTTCTCATATTCTTTTAAATATCCACCCCTGTGGAAGCTGGATTCATCTATTTAGCACCTCTTCTGAGAGGGTGTTAGAGCTATTTGCCTGAATATGTCTCAAGAACAACAGGATGCTGATCCTGGAGATCACTGGTGGTTCTCGGTGGCTGTCTAACCCTATCTGTACGATTAGAAGGAGAGAAAATTGAAGCCAATAGTCATTATTCACTTTGTGCATCCATGCCAGAAGAAGCTCCATGGGAAGTACAGAGCTGTAAAACCCAAAGTGGGGAATACTGCTATGGTAGCAACAGATGATGCTACTGGACTTTTTTCCCAATGGCAAAGTGCCCAAAAAAAAGACACTAAGGCAACTAAATGTCACACTTTTGGATGAGGTGATTTCTGAGGAGCTGTGGGCAGGCGGAGCTCTCTGTTCTTCCCAATCCCCCACTTCAGGCCCTTGAGCCCATTCCACAGCTCAACAGAATGACAGAGGTGCAAGCTCTCTCCCAGGAACATCATCCCATAGAGCAACACCACAAGTCAGTGTGGAACCTTCTCTGCCAGGACCTCGGGGGGCCCCCTCTTTGTAACATACTGAGTAGGGTGAGGCCACCAACTCAGGCACCTACCAGTACTGATAAACCATTAGAATGTTTCCCAGCAGATTTCTGGGTAATGCCAGGTACAACTGTGGCTGGCAGGGCCCGGGCATCATGCCCAGACTGGTGCAGGTAGACAGTAGGGAAGAGTCAGCCTGTTTGGGGGAATTAAGGGAATTTAGCTATATGGGTACTAGTCACACGTAACACTTGTCCTGAGGAGAAGAGATCTGCCTCTAACTCCGTTTAGGTTGCAGTTGATGTGCGAGTGGCACTGCACAGCCTCGGTGTCTGCAGCCCAAAGGCCCCTGGCTCCTGCCTCTCTGGGAAGGGAGCACCCTCGAATTTAAGCAGTGAATTTAGTAGGTGGGGAAGAAAAGCCAGCCTTTATTTATGCCAGCACTGCTAAAGTGATAAATATCACTGTTAAATACTTCAGAGGCACTTTGTATCAGAAATGTGTCTGCCTGTTTTAGAGAACTGGAAACTGAAGTGCACTGTAGTACATTTTAAAATAGGCCACTGTCGCTACTCAGCTCTTCAGAAGAATATTCTCTTTTGTTTGGTGTCATGCACTATAATCCTGGCCTGCTTATTATATGTTTTGGTGACAGGTCAAATACTTCAGAGTGTCTTTTGCTCTGTTTACCACATGTGGTTACCCACTACAACCAACCCTTCATGTAGGTTGCTTCCCTGGTTCCTGCACTGTGCTGTAATTACATCCGTGCTGTGGAGAATAGACGTGCTAAATTTGTCTTTTAAACACTGAGGAACTGTCATTCAAAATGCCCTGTATTTGACAAGAAATCCAAATACATCCACTCTGAAACACATACAGTCAGGAACACATACATTTTAAATTCTAGGCTGAATTACAGGATAATGTGTTTATCAGTACTTCTATAATAAATAAGCAAGCACATTTCTCTTAATTTCAACCTATGTTTATGTAACAGAAAACTTTGTAAGAAGAGTCAATTATCCCAGTTCTTTATACAGAATGATTTTAAAGATTCTGTTTCATGTATTGATATATTTTCTTACCCTAAAGAGTTATTTATGAAATCTCAAATGAAAAGAATGCCACTGTGTGTATATATTACACAAAATGGTACAGTTCAAAAACAGACATAATGCTTTAATGATTGATGGTGACTGATGCTTTGGTTATAATAATGATTATGAGTGTTGCCTACATCAATCAAAGCTATGAAATGTTTTTCAAGCGCAAGCATGAGTGAATTCAGTGAAATTATCTGGATAAAATCTGAAAAATCTGTTACTTAATTTAACTCATTTTATCTATATACAGAAACATGATTAGTACCTCCTACTCCACCCTCTCCTCCTCCCTTTTAAAACTTAACTTCAGATTTACTTTTCATGACTTTTACTGGAAAGATGTTAATCTTTGGTTACCTCTGTGTATTTGTAGCACTGCTCAGCAGTGCATTCTGCTTTGCTGGTGGGATTGCTGAGAGCAAAAATTATAGGATGTTTGTTAAGAGCAGCCATATCCTGAAGAATTTGTGAAGTAAAAGCACCACCAACTGCAGCAACTCCTAAAGAAGAAAAACATACACATAGTAAGTAGACAAATTAAATTAGTTCAAGGTAAGACATGCATGTCACTTGTAAAAGAACAGAGCCCCTTTTTCTGTCTCTCTCCCTCTTTAAAATGGAGTTCAACCTTTTTCGTACCATGTAGTTGAAATAAAGTTTTGTATAAAAAATTTTGCAATAGTGAAACTTCAGTATTATCCCTAGCACAAGGCAGAACCTATTTGCCCCTGTACAACCTGGTGAATTTCTTCTTTCCCTTTTCCCAGGCCCTTTGTGTAAGATAAAAATGTTATCACCTGACCTGCAGCTAGGTCCAGTATGGATTAGATAGATGGCAGCTCTGGATCCTAAAGTTTTGTGCAACAGACTGGATAGTTTCTCCCAAATCCAGTGTGTCAGATTTCAGGTTTTTTTCTGATACGATGAGTGAAGTCTCTGACTTCTACATCTGAACTGAGCTGACAAATAATAATTTTGAGTCTAGGCCTTCCCTGACAGCAAAATTTTTTTTTTAATACATCCCTTTTCAACTACATGGTACGAAAAAGGTTGAACTCCATTTTAAAGAGGGAGAGAGACAGAAAAAGGGGCTCTGTTCTTTTACAAGTGACATGCATGTCTTACCTTGAACTAATTTAATTTGTCTACTTACTATGTGTATGTTTTTCTTCTTTAGGAGTTGCTGCAGTTGGTGGTGCTTTTACTTCACAAATTCTTCAGGATATGGCTGCTCTTAACAAACATCCTATAATTTTTGCTCTCAGCAANACAACTGAATATTTCTGAATAATCTTCAAGAGCTGGGAATTCAAGGATATCCACACCTTCAGTGAAAATAAAACAGATAAACAGATCTCGGAGTGAAACTAAGGATCTTTATTTTGCCAGAGGCCCCTCTCACCTGGCTTGGAGAGAAGGTAACCTCCTTCGTCCTCAGAGACTCCAGTCCCCGACACCCCATTCTGCTTTCCACACAGCATCCAAGTTTCAAAAGCAGGAAAAAGAGCTTGTTTTCCCTCTCTTGGGGAGTGGAAATGGATTAAAAGCCAGTCTGGGAGAGGAGAGCCTGGAACTTGGGCCTTTCTCAGGTCAGTACTGTAAGGTCTGGTCACTGATGCTCAAATGAGCATCCTGACATTGCTCAGTCTAAAAGAACAGCTTGGAATCTGCTGGAGGAGAGCACAAGGTCCTTGGTGAGAGGTGAAAGTGGCCCTCATCGCCCAGAGCTGGTTTGAAGGTCGTGCTTCAGGACTAACATTTCTTTAAGGCATCTCAGAGTATTTGCTGACTGATTCCACATGGAGCATGGTGTCTATCATCTGTCACATACTACTATTTTTTGCAACTCGGAGTTCTCTGGACTTCACCTATGAATGGACAGGGATGCTTAGATGCAAAAGCTCTGATAGACCAGCTGAGCCACTCTGTGTTTGATGAACAGTCATTTAAGAGCCTGTTATACGCAGTTTCTGGCTAAATCTTCAGTTGCCAAGTGTTTAATGTCTTCCAAAACTGCTTCTGGACAGCCAACAGTAAGAATAACAACTATCTTCAGATTTTAGGTAAAACAAAATGCTTATGGCTAGCTATTTATTTATTTTCTTTTTTTTTNTTTTCTATTCCCTATACTGTCCACACCTGTAAGCGCTATTCATAGGAACTGAATGCCACTCTTGTAGGATGAAATCATCTAACTTAGGTGCATTGTGGACTTGCAGCCAGTACTTCGATCTTGCACCTCAGACAATTCACAACTGAAGAGGGAGGTGAGTGATGTTTTTGAGATGCCAAGTACAANTTCTTAGACTGGGTCTCTTTAAATTAAGGCTTTTCCTTCAGCCATTGCAGGCAATGAAATGTGTTTAAGGACTTGCTCAGACAGAGCTAAGTAAAACAGTGGGAGGAGGACTATCAACATATTTCCCCATGACTCCTGGTACTCCAGGGAACATACTGACTGTCTAGTCACTGAAACCAAAAATCCCCAATATTAGATTCTATTGCTGTTTCTGATGGAAGAGACTTCATTATACAGAATTGATAAGAGAAAGTGACCTTGAAGGAGAGTCACATAGGTTTATACATAAAAATGATACACAGTAAAACCATATTTCATGACAGCAAATCTTCCCTAAGCATCCACACACCTTTATCTGGATAAATATTCATCATTCTACTCTTCTGTCCCTCTAGCTTTTCCAGCCTTGGAGTATACTAAGTAAATTCTCTGGACCACTCTTAGAGTCATATCTTCATGTAGCACAGAAAAAGAAACACTTCATTTACCTCACTGATGACCAATGGCAAAAGCAGATTTTACTGAACAAGAGCCATGTGGTGTAAGCATAGTCAAAAAGGTAGCTGTTAAAATGTAGGATAAATATCGCTGTGGCATTTCAGTTTTCTAGCACCTGATGAATGACTTTACTAGCCAGATAGATTAACCTTCAAGGCTTACTTATTTCAAAAAAGATCAAGACCAAAGTATACAAAGGTGAGCAATCCATTATTGAGATCACAATCCTTCAGCTTTTACAAAAGAAAAAGTCTTTGTAAAATCTGTGTTTTGGTCTGCATAAAGGACTGCTGGCTAAGGACCTAAATGTGAACAAAAAGAAGACTCAGATACAGCATCCTCATACTTGCATAGCTTTACACGAGCTTAGCTCAGTTTTCTCACTCTAAGTTTGAGGTTATTTGTATTACGCCTTCCACACTACACCAGAAGTCATTTCGGAAGGTGGTAAGGTCCTCCATCAGATGTTTACACCCCGTCAGATCTCTCCCCTGTAAAATGGATGGCTCGGAATGAAAGCAGTGTTACATGCTTGGATGGTTACTATTTTTCAGTGGCTTAATAGAGTCCATTAAGCGCCCAGTGTTTTCTGAAAACACACAAAGNAGAAAAATATTTTAATATTTTAAGTTTAATGGAACCTAATATCCTGGGATAATCAGTTTACAAAGTATCTGGTTTAACACATCCTATTTTAATTTCTACTTTTGTATCTATCATATCAGACAAAGTTANCTCTGTTCAGAGGAATTTGATCTTCTCTTCAGACAAAGCCACGTCCCCATTTTTTTTTCAACGAAGAATAAGGTCATTGCTTTAAAGTCAAAGAAATTACCTATTAGCACAGTCGGTTTTATATCTTTAACAATATCTTCTAGATTTTTCATTTCACCATGTTCGTGGGCAAAACGCTGTTTCTCATGTGTTAATGAGGCACGCCCCTGAGTACGGAACAACAAGAAAAATATTTTAATATTTTAAGTTTAATGGAACCTAATATCCTGGGATAATCAGTTTACAAAGTATCTGGTTTAANNNGTTTACAAAGTATCTGGTTTAACACATCCTATTTTAATTTCTACTTTTGTATCTATCATATCAGACAAAGTTACACTGTGTACAGCTAACATACTTAGGATAATTTAGGACTAATCTACTTCTCTAAGCAGTCAATAAATTCAGTAATTGTACTTTAAAATGAAAATAGCTGTAGAACACCACAGTATTAACATCTATTTCAGCAATTATATGAGATTTGTAACTTAGCAAAATAAAAAATAGTTTCTCCTAGTTTTTTCAGCTTTGCTCTTGTCTAAAAGTGTGGAGACTATACAGTGTGAGTATTTAGACTATAGTGGAGCCGACATTTTTCTTCACATTTTTCATATTTAAGTTGTTCATTATTAAGGATGGAATGAAACCAATTCTAACCAGATGTCTGGTGCACCATTTCTGCATTAACAAAATTGACTCAGCTGTGAAAAAACATTCTCCCTGATCTCTACTGGCAATTTCCACCCCGTGATGCCCAACAAGGTTTCCAAATGGAATATGATGACAGATGCAGGAGAATGGCTACAGAGTATCATTGACATCGACTTGGGCTGCAAAGTGGGTTTGAGCTCAGTGTAATTGGAGTACGGGGTGAGAATGGGCCAGAGTTTGTGAAAATTCTGTTAGTTGTCTAAATATGCAGAGCTTTATCTGTACACAGACATCTGAAAACTTCAGAGAAAAGTTTAAAATGAGCATGCCTCCACTCCTGGTTTTAGTCTCATGCCTGCAGAAAATATCACTGCAAAGGCACTTTTCAAACACAAGTCTAGAAGATGGTTCCAGCCCTTCAAACATCTCACAATTTCAGACAGAAAGATGCAGATAAAACAGATGTATAGGGAAGTACATGAGGAAAATTGAATGCTGAATGTAATTTTGACCAAATAGCCAGAACAGATACGTATTGTCTCCCCAGCCACACCTTTTACAACTGATAAAATGAAAGTTTTCTTAATCTTAGCAAGATTATTAAGGCTACACTGAAGTATTGAAACAGAATTCATTCCACAATTCCACCAAAGTCTAGAAATTTGAAAATTTTGGCTCAATTTAGGCCTGCATACACCATCAGACATAAGCCACATTTAGTTTTTATAACAAAACTGAGAAGGCTGATGCTTCATTTCAGACCACACTTCTGCAGTGTGGCAGCATGTGGTCGTGCCAGTCCCATCACTGAAGCTCCTCGGCTGGTCCTGGCTCAGCCACTGCCAGAGATGGTGGGCAGAAGAAGAGGCTGTTTCTCATTTCCATCTGCAAGGAAAGTGCTTCCATCCCAAGGGTGTCACAGGAAGCTGTCATGTGGTCAGGGCTGACTGAGCTGCTCTGCCCCACAGCATGCCAGCTGTTTTTGGCTCACCCACGATTACAGGGCATTTCCACAGATCTCTCTCTTCTACACATTTTTATGTCTGGATGGGCTTATGCAGGTCTTAAGTGTTCTCCTAGAGTGATCAGCACAGAAATACTGAGATAGGGGCACTTCATTTCCTTTGTGGATAAAATGTGGAATTGTCAGCCCTGAGGGAATGCCGCAGTATTAATCATTTTTGGCTCGTTCATGCCTGAATCATTCCACCACCATATGCATTTTGCAGTCTGCCATTTCCCAGCATCCCAGCAGATGTCCCCACAGCCTGCATACACACTTTAGATCCATCTCATTTTAAAGCAGAAATTTTCCTTAACGTTTTCAAGGGAAAAATATGAAGCTTTCTTTTTAGTCAGCAAAGAAAAAGAAACCCCAACATTTATGACTTCCAGACCAAAAGCTTGTTGCTAGGATTAACTCAAAATACTATAAAAAAGCCACTTCTCATTCTCATCTGCTGAAGGGTTGGAATTCAAATGCTTGGTGGCAGGTTTGCTGGGGAGCCAGGAGTGAGTGCCCTGGGCCACCCTCCAGTCCCAGACTGCTTCTTTAGATGGCTCCTTAATGGCTCATCATGCTGCTGCTGAGGAGGCCAGTTTTCCATCTGACCTTAAAATACAACCTCTAGGAGACTGCTCTGGGCTATCAAGGGAA
>VYZR01043803.1:0-18658 GCA_013400675.1 Oxylabes madagascariensis
AAGCAGAGTAAAAATATTACTTTTCAGCTGCTTTACTTATCAAAAGCCAATGAATATGGAAGTTGTTAATCACTGAGAGCCTCTATCTGATTGGGGGGAGCTCATTCGAGTGGTCACAAGCTGGCTGGAAATGAACCACACCAATCTTCTCTGTTTCAGACTGAGACTTGAAAAAGCCTTACGGAAAAGGGCAAGGCAGCAAAACCTGGAGAGGACGAGGCAGAAGGTCTTGGAAAGGAAGTTCCCTGATGTTGCTGTGAAATCCCAGAGCCAGTAATGTGCTGGAAGAGCACTGCAAGCAATTGTCTGTGGAACATGAATCATGTTCTGGAACCACAAACAACTCCACAGAGCATTCCAGAGAGTCTCCCATCTTTTTTTGTTTTTAATACCACATTGGACTTTAATTAAACTTGTGATCTGGAATTCAAAAGCAGCTTTGGTGTCTAACTCAAATCATATAATTTCTCACGTTTCCAGGAACAAATGTTGTGCTAGCCAGCTGTAACAAGAGTGGGACATCCATTAGGAACAGTGAAGAGCAGCCACGGAGTGCCAGCTGACAGTAACAAGTGCAGGGGTAATATTGACCTGGTTTAGTTGAACCAATGTGCATTAAAATCAGACAGAAACATGAAGGCCTCTGAAGCTCACAGATGAGCCTTTTCCCTGATCCTAGTTTTCCTGCTATTTTTCTGATCTCTTTGTCTGAATCTTTCCCCTGAGTTCCAGGTAAGCTACACAGGGAGTCTTGTCTTTCTGCATCAATGCACTGGTCAATGGGCTCTTTGGTCTGCTCGGAGGAATTTTTTCCACTGCTTTAAGTCTGGCTTCTTAAATACTCAGCATGGGAACTTGGAATCCATTTGTCCTACCTTGATTTCTATGACAAATTCAAACACTTGTCCAATGTTTTTCTGCAGAGTGCAAACGTTGGAAAGGAGACTGCAATAGGTACTGCTGTTGTGCTCAGTTGATGGAAACACCTTCACCTTTCACTTCCGGAAAGCTTTGAACCTCCACATGTGGTGGTCTGGAAATCTAGATTAAAGTCACAGCTAGCAGTCTTCCAGGTTGTGCTCAGCAGTAAATCTGGTCAAACACTGCAAGGGAACCAGTCCTCTCTCCTGGGGGGATCTCCCTCATTTGGACCTTCACTTACTGCTCTGCAGCACAGAATATTGCCACACTGTTTCAACTCAGAATCTTGACAGGGGTGAGCAAACCTCCAGCAGTGTTCTGCTCTCCCTGTGCTGCTGGAATATGAACAGCTATTACTACTGTACTGCAATTCTTTGGGGAGAAGCAGAAGATACAAGCTCATTTGGCATCCTGAGCATGCCAGAGAAGGAATGTTGTGACAGATAAAAGAATGATAAAAGAAAGGCATCAAATCAGGCCTGCTCTGCTAAGTGGCCAAAGTGAGCCTGTCACTTCCTCAAAGTCATTTGCAAGTTCCCATGCGAAAACAACAATCTGGGTATGAAACCTCCTTAGCATCACAAGCTATTCCTGGGTTGAAAACCAAATGCAGCTGCAATAACAAGGGCTTTGTCCCATGAGAATCAGTCAAGAAAAGATGTAACCAATCCAAGCCTAAATCGATTTGATGGACAAGTAGAATCCCTTTTCCTAACCACTAGAGTAATGGGCAAGAAAGCTGAGTACATGTACAAAATGCTTTTTCTCTCGAAAGATGGGACCAGTTGGGGCAGTTTTTTGTGGGCAGCAGCCATAGGGGAAGAGATGGTTGCCACAAAATCGTTACCTACGTGGTATTTGGTTAGAAATTCGTTTAAAAAATTACAATCTGCTGAAGGGACCGCAGCTGCTGCAGCAACCGCTCCCCCACCGCGGGCTCCAGAAACCTCTGGGTCAGTACCTCCTGTGTCTGCAGGTCCATTTCTGTTCCCTCTGCCCACAAACGATGGAAAAGTTACCCTTTAACTCCATTTTTCATGTTGAAAATACTATTAAAAATGTTATATCCACTTTGAAACGGCCGTCAGTCGAAGCCATGTGAAGACGCGCGCAGCACGGGGACCCGAACGAAAAGCCGGGAGCCGGGATCTGAGTGCGTGCGATGGCTCCGCGCTGTGAGTTTTACCCTGCANCGATCAGTTCAATGCTATTTGGTTTTCCACAGCTTTTGAGATAAGGAGCAAAAACTTCATCGTGTCCCAAAACAGACCATCACACCATTGTAAATTAAGCTTCAAAGCAACATTGAGCTGCATCTTGACAGCCGATTCCTGCTGAAAAAACAAAAAGTCATCCCCGTTCCCGTGACCCTGAGTGCACCTTCGCCCTGCAAACACAGGCACTTACAGCCCCTGCTGGGAGGCACAGGGGGAGCACAGCAGCCGTGAGCACACAGCACTCCGAGCTCCCTGCAGCAGGGTCAAGCCACGCACTGAAAGCTTCTGACTCTGCTCCCAGGCTTGGAGAGGCAGTTCTTGGTCTCAGTTTCCCCATCTCCAACAGGTTTTGCTTCTCACCAACATCACAAAGGCATTCAAGACATTCTTAGACATCAGGTGGAAAGCATTGCTTGCTTACTGCAATGAAACTGCTCCGTAAGAAAAAAAATGAGCAAACCAGTGCTTCGTACAACATTCACTCCGTGGAATGTAACACTTCGGTGAGACAGTAAAAGCTGACGCTAAAATAGATCCCTGAATACAAACTTTCAACTTTTAAAATAGCAGAGTCACTTTATCTGCAAGGACTCACAAGCTTGCTCAAATAGAAAAGACCAAATTTTATTTTGGAAGAGAAAAATAAGAGCAATTTAAGGCCAAAGTAGCAGCAAGGAAGACTAGTATGTGAAAGTAGAGAAGAAATTAGACAAGAAATAATTCATAAATAAGCACAGGCATTTGCAAGGTTATGCCTCTATCTATTAGCTAACCTGTAAAGCTGTTCCCAGGAAAAGATACTAGAGAAAATAGACATTTATACAAAATTATAAAATGCCTTTTGCATGAATTATTGCTTTACAAGGGACGTAAACATCCTTTTTCTATCAGAGTACCAATTTGGTCTCTCCAAATTTCTAAGGTTTGTTAAAATGGAACTTGAATTAGGCAAAAAACCCAAGAGAAACTTGCTACAAAAAAGAGTCCATCCCATTCCTGAGTATGCTAAAGCTAGAAAACAGAAGGAGCACCGAGCAGGCAGCAGTTTTCACAGGAAAGAGCTCTAGGGACATTTTCTTTCTACACACTGCTTCCCTCCTTCTTCATATTCTTGTTTAGAAATCCACATCTGCTGGAAAGTACCCTACAAAAAGAAAAAACACAATGAAAAAAATAGCAGAACACAAATGATGGTTAATCGAAACACGATTAGCTGTTCCTAGGAGGGAAAACAAGCAAGTCCTTACATTAAATGAAGTATTAGGACTTGACCTGCTTAACTGTCTCTTCCTGGAGTTCTATTGCTAAGCCATTAAACTCAAGACAGGAAGTGCAGCACCAAATGCTGATTCCAGTCTCCCCTTCCCATGATGATAAATGAACCCCCACAAACCATTTCAGTGCTCAGTAACTTGTAGAATTAAGCTCAGGAATACGATGCAGAAACAGGTTTGCTGTTTTCATGGTCTACTAGACAGGATCTAGAGAAAGTGCGTGGATGGCAAATGGAATATACGCTTTTGGTTACGTATTGCAAGGCAAGAAAAGATGGCAGGTTATGTTGTCACTGGAAATGCTCACACCTCTTTTTAAAATGCAGGTTTACTCACCAAAGAAGCCAAAATGGAGCCCCCAATCCACGAGCTGAACCTCCTCTCCACAGTCGTGTTGTTGGCTATCAACTTCAGGCGCATGCTCTGCACAGAAAAGGAGCCAACACCAAACATCACACAAACTGTGAGCCTTTAGGGACCAGCAGCACAAGGAACCTGCTGTGCCAATATGCAGATGAAAAAGATGATCTAACTGTTAAGTTAATGTAAAGTAAAAGGTTAAGTAGTGTGACGTATTTTCCAGTAATGGAAAGAGATGTTTTACCGGTGGGGTTTTCTGAGACAGCTCCCTGTTCAATCTGTCTGTGAAACTCTGTATTAGAGTGTTTCCTCCTGCTACAATCACACTGCCATAGAGACCCTAAAAAGAGAAAAAACAAACCAGGAGTTTTACCTCAGAAATCATTCTGAAGACAGCTCTTTCTCACCACAGAGAGGAGTGGCAAGAGTATGTATAGTCAGCAGCAATAATATATCCCTTGATGCCAACAGTATTACTTCTCTCAATTCAATTATTTCATCACTTCACAATATTGCAAGGCAGCTTAATATTAAACTATAATAGGAAGGCAGAAGCCATATGTTCTACATGATCTCACAGAACAATTTCTACTATGGAGAGCCCTCAACCTGCATATCTCCCCTGTAGCCTTTTACAGCTCAATGCAGCTCAAAAGAAAACCCCACAGCCCTGCAGCAGTTTTCTCTCTCACTATTGCTGCACTTGGTGAACACACAACATGGCCCAGCACACTAAGCCCTCCCCACACACTCGCCTTTTTTAACAGAAAAAAATTTTGAAAGAACTCTCATGCAATCTGTATCAAATTGACACCTGAGAAAGATAGCACGTTAATTTTAAAAAGAATGTTTTCCTTTAGAACTTATCTTCCATCTGCTCTTTATAAATTTCATGTCTGTTCTAAACATAATGATGCTGAAAAAATAACACTCCAAGTTACAAATAGAAATGCTTATCTGAAGCCAGTCCAACCCAAATTATGCAGGGCCAGCCACAAAATCTGTACATCAGATCTTTAAATATGGGTAGAAATACTAAGTAAAAGGTCCTGATTTATTATTTTGTAAGACAAAACACTAATGGTACATCTCCCTATATACACATACATCATACTTACAGAATTATTTTAATATATTTATCGTGATTCTACGAAGTGCTAGGAAATTTCTTCACTGTGGCTGTTCTAGTCCCAAAAACATGTATCACACAAAAATATCTATGCCTTAAAATTCTGCCTGGCTGACTAACACTTACCGGCCTGATATCTATATCACACATTCCAACGCTTGTCGTGACCACGTGGCTCACGCCCAACATCGTGTTACCAGATAAACCCTGCAAGGAAAATCAGGAATCTACACATCATTGCTTCAAGAGAGCAAGGCAGAGAAAAGCTCTGAATGAGTTGAATTTTACAAGTAGGACTGGAGAGAGAGCTAAGCATTTTGTTAGGGAAGGAACAAAAAAGCACCCCTATTTTTCCAGTCAGCTCATCACCACCCAGTTTGAACATTTTATCCTTCCCTTCCCCAGCCATAATTCAAGACAGGCAAATTCTACCCCCAGGAGAAGCCCACAGTGCAAATACATCCCAATCACAAAATTGAAAACGTTCTACAGAAGAAAGCCACGTGCTAGCCTCGTTGTGCACAGCCTTCCAATCACAGCTACCACAGTGGGTTTACCTTCACATTGGAAGGGTCAAACAATCCCTCGGGAATTTTCAGACGCTCAGCACCAAAGTCACAGTTGTAGCCATTGGGGAACTCGTAATGAACTGTTGGCATCTGTGCTGCCACCCTGGAGCATCAGACAGAAAGCAACACAATTAAGGGCTCTCTAAACAGGATGCCAAGTTATCTAAGCAGTATTATAAACTACAGTTCCAAAGGGAATACTGTGAATGAGACTTACACTTCCAATAATATTTATAATGATCTCATCTTAGAATACTGAACAAAAAACTATCACCTGGGTATGTGCAGTACTCCTACTTTCATAAATCATCAACTTTTACATAAAATCTTCTTCCATAACAAAACCAGCCAACAGCAATGAACAGGCTGAGCACCACATGCACAGCTGGTAACTGATTTTACAAGAAAGAAGAAAGTAACATACTGTTCATCATAGGTTGAATCTGATACTTGGAGGACAGAAGCCTGGAAGTCCTGAATGACACACTGTGGAGTTAAAAATAACATGAATTTATATGAATTTTAGTCCTCAATTTTATAAAATTTATAGAATTGGTACTAACTTTTCAAAGATTTTCTCGTTCTTCAAGAGAAAACGCTGATATACTTGCAAACAAATCTTATTTATGGAACACTCAGGGGAGGTGAGAGCAGGAGGAATGACCTACTTACATTACACATGTAGTTGTGCCAAGACCTGGTGACCTGGGGCAACTTCTCTTTTCTCTTCCAATTTGCTGGCGACCCCTCACGAACTGCCTCCTGAGATTGTAGGGTACAAAGTCATTAGGTAAACATTTAAGCCTCTCCCCAAGACAACAATTACTAAATAAAGTTACTTTCCCACCTTTGAAGCAATCATATATGGAGGAATTATCTCTATGTTCATTTCCTGAAACAATTCCCGGCACTGCATAGTGATAAAGTCTCCTGCAAGTGGTGATTTTACAATACCTAGAAGGCAAAGAGGGGATCCAAAATAAAAACCAAAACAGCTAACCTGGAAAGTATCCAAATCATGAACAGACTCTCCCAACTATTTGTCAGTGAATACTATTAGGGTTTTTTTTTCCTTTTAAAGTGGGCACACAGATGTAAAAACAGTAACAAAACTGTACAAGCAGAAATCATGCCAACTCGACCATGGCACTGTTATCCAAGAAGTTTCTACCTTGCTGAAGTACATATCCATCGTGCACGGGAATAGCAGTGGTGTGTGTGGCTCCACTATCCAAGATGAGTCCTGTAGATCTCCCGTTAGCAAAACTAGCCAAAATGATTAAGGAAAACTGTAATTTTCACTTTAGAAAAAGAGTGCTGCCATACAATTAGATCAGAACCAGGAATGAGGACTTGGCTCTGCAAAGGGATTTGTCATTTTCCAGTGTGCACCATCTTTCTGTGAAGTGCACAATCTCATAGAGAGAGCAGCATTTAACTTCCATCTGTGAACTAGCTCAAGCTTTGGATGCACAAAGGTGAGACTTCATGCCACTACTATGCAGCAAGCTCCAAGTACATCCAACTCATTTAGACTCAAAGCTGGAAACCTATTGCTAGTTTAAAATAATTACAAGTATTCTTCTTAAGGCTATGAAAACTTCAAGCTCTAATTACTGTATTTAGTAGTGTGGACACCACCGTTTCAGCTCTGTAATATTCTTATCCACAGTATACAATGGGAAAAAAAACATAATAAAAAAAATTACTTGGACCCTGAGGACAGTCAGATTAGGAGAACTTCAAAAATGAGCTCTAATGCCTTAAAGTTCAGAAACTGAATTTGTTTACTTCTTCCCTGGATGTTTATGGAAAAAATCAATTTGAACAAACTTAGGCATGCTGTTATACTTGGAGTTGCCTGAAAAAAGTTTACCATAATTTCCTGGGGGGAGGAAAATAAAACCAAGCAGTGAAAGATTTCAAAGGATACGCTGTCAGAACGGCAGTTTTACACAAGAAAAAAGCCGGGATGTTGTAGTGTTCAAACATCAATTCCGTCAGTTTTTCACGCTTTGCCCTGGTATTCCACTAAAAAATAATAAATCCAAACCACAAGTAAGTGACCAGAAGGAAGCTGTGTTTGCACATTAAGAGATTGCTAACACAATAAAGAAGTGATTAGAATAATTGCAGCCACAGTTTCAAATCACACTGAAATTCTACAGAAATGGTTTTCTAGTAATTTACTTCTTTAGAACGTTTTTATTCCATTTATACTACAATACATCAATGCTTATCTATCACGCAGAAGTGCTACACACTTTTTGTGTTACAATAGATTTCTTTACACTTCTAGAGCTCTTCCAGTGTCAGGTTCCCAAAGAACTCTCTAAAGCAAGCACTCTCCCTTTTACCAGGGGAAAGATACATGAAGGAACTTGCCCGGTGGGAAGAAAAATAAATCCAGACTTTCCAGTTCCCAAAGTATCTTTCTACGGTTCCACTGTAGCTGTGATTAAGCCACGATATATCTCAAATATTAAACACATTACTGAAAATGTGAAGCTTTTTCTAAGCCAATACAACGAAGATGAGGTTTGTAAGGAGAATGTCAATGGGAACATCTCTGTTCAGACACCCACTGAGCCGTCAAACATCAAACAGCCATTGCAAATTCATCCACACTCCACAAGCTGTGATTCAACACAAGGCGATAATGAAATTCAAGAAAATCTTTTTCATAAGGTTTTATTAAAGAAAGGTATCACTTGTCTATGGCATGTCTACCTTTTCTACTCTAACTTCAAGATCTGCCCTTCAAATGCTGACCATTTTAAAACAACAGAAACCTTGTCCAGATTTTCCCAGACATTTGTATTCGTCCACTTCAGCTGCCTTACAAGAACTACTTACAGAAACAAAGACTGTAAAATTAAAACTTCTCCATTATAAATATTATTCTGTGTCACATAATATCACTTGTAAGGCTGAATGAAGCAAGATTTTTGATGGCATTTTATTAAGTGTAACTCAATACATAAGACATCCAAAAATATCTTCCTTTTTATTCTAGGCAGTAAAATTTCTTTTTTTAACTCCTGGCTTCTTTTCAGTAAGTGAAAAACAATAGCATATTGTAAATACTTTCTAATACAACTCATACCAACTATTTCAAATTGAGGGGGTTTTAGATATTTTCCAGAACCTGTCCAAGTACTTCAAAATTGTCATTTCTGTAGCTAAGTTTTAGCACTTGTCACCTACAAGTCATTGTCAGACTTATCCAGGACTAATGTTTGCAGAGTCAGCAAAAAGACTTATCAAAATACACAGCTGCTTTTACTCACTGGTGCTTCAGACATAAGGACAGGATGCAAACTTGCTTCAGATTTAATATGCATCTTGTAAGTGTGATCCAAAATTGCCTGGAAACTATCCCAGTCTTCAACTGTAACAACATTGAGACAAACAGATTAATTACTTCTAACTTTTGTTTCATTTCATAAACACATAAAGGCTTTTCAATTTATTTTTTTGCCTAGAGCTCTTCAGTCAAAAGGAGTTGTGTGTCCTCAGCAGACACACAACTCCTCTAACAGCTCTGCAGAATTCACTTCCTCCACAACCACCACAACTTCAACAATTATTCTCAAAGTCCACTAACAGTGAAAAGTAAGCACATCTCCATTCAAGTTGTAAACCAGGAAACTGTTCTTACAGCCTCTGCTGCTGTACATGGCACCTGTCAACACGACTACGACTTCCTGCAGCCTGGCAATGCTATTGCATTAATGGCTCATGCATTAAAATCAGGTAGAAAAAGACAAGAGCACCATACTCATTCCATTTTTTAAAGGTGAAATGGCTTCCATATGCTCCCTTGGGACTCTCAGAGCATTGGTGTCTATGTAGTAAGTCGGGCCCCCTTGTTTGCCTTTGTCACCATCTATCTCCATCAGAGTGCTGCCATTGTCCCTTTCCAGCACCACACCGATGGCTGTTGGAAAATCCACCTGCAAGGCAAGAGGCAAGCAGTGCAGAAGGATCAGTAATGTTTTGGAAGTTGGTGTTTTTCTCACAAATTCAGAAGTTTCTTTATACAATACAGTCAGAACAAACAAAATGTATTTGGAAGTGTTGTAACTCGCAAAGAAGACCTAAGGCATAAATTCATGTTGAATTTCCATCGAGGCGCAGATTCTCTCACCTTTGGGCAGTCCTCGCCTGCATAGCCTGCTCTCACTGTGTACGAACCGATGTCAAAAACCAGAGCCCCAACTTCATCTGAAAAGATTGTTAATAAAGAATGGTTATTATGCTCTTCTGCAACTCTGAGCTTTCCCTACCCACTGCTTGCTTTACTGGCAAAGGAAGACAAGCAAATCAAGGGATCTCATACCAAGCAAGGATAAACTTCTCTGTTCAGAACTCCCGCTACCAGAGAGCTATTGGAAAACTGCAGACAGGCTTTAAATGGGGCACTGCAATCCCTCCTTATGTGTAAGAAAGAATTTTAGCACAAGAGGGAAAACATAGTAACAGCTAAACGGATCGCATGATAAAGCTTTCAAAAAGTTTTAATTTAACAGTCACACGAAACCAGGCGAGCCCAGAGGCTCGGGGGTGATGAGGATGAGGAAGGTGGGACTGAAAACATCGACTGTGTGCGGGAAGGGGTCAGAGCACGAAGCGCCCACCGCTACGGGCCCGATCCGCGCTGATCTATGCACGTCCTAAAGGAAACCTGTCGGGAACGAGCCGGGGGTGTGCGGAGGGGCTCGGGGGAAGCACACTCGGCTCCCGGAGTGCGGGCACTTCTCCGGACCTCGGTATCCTGCCCAAGGCCGCGGTGCGAGCGGTCCCCGGCGGAGCGGAGGCAGCTCGGGCCGTGAAGGGCACGAACAAGGCCCCGCCGCCGCCTCCTCCTCACGCGTGGGACGCGGCGGGGCCGCGGCGGCGCCGGCCCGGGCTGAGGGAGGCGGGAAGCGCCCGCCGGGGCCGNACAGGACTGCGTCCAGAGGGTTCTGGGGTATGTCCAGAAAGGGCGACTCCACATCTTCTATAGGCAATCCGTTCTAGTGAGCGGACATTGCACAGGAAAGTTCTCTCTCATGTTCAGGTGGAACTTCCTGCACATCAGTTTCTGCCCGTTGTCTCTTGTTCTATTGCTCAGCACCACCGGGAAGGGCCCGATCCATGTTCTGACACCTCCCTGCAGACATTGTTGGGATCACCTCTTCCCGAGGCTGAAAAGGCTCTGCTCCCTCAGCTTTTCCTCATGAAACACTCCGGTCCCTTCATCATCACTGTTGCCCCCTCCTGTACCGGCTCCAGGAGCTCCGTTGTCCCCTCGCGTTGAGGAGCCCAGAACTGGACATGGGGAAGGCTGCCGGGTTAGCTGGAGCGGGAGAGGAGGCTTGTGAATGCTGAGGGCTCGCAGGGTGAGCTTGCTGCCACATGAGCAGGGGAATGACTCCAGAGCATCGGGACTGTGGAAAGGAACCTCTGTCTCTGGGCAACCAGCGACAGGTCAAGAGGATATAACCTCAAAGCGGGTATAACCTCAAACTGTGCCAGGCACAGGCTGGCCTCAATGATCTCAGAGTTCTTTTCCAACCTGACTCTGATTCCCTGCTGCTGTCACTGCTCTGTTGGGCTCTTCCACTGAGAATAAAAAGCTGTTCAAACCTATCTTAATAACCCCGCCTCGTGTGGTTCCTTTCTTGCTTGGGGCAGAGCCCTCGGTCCCCGAGGCTGCTGTGTCTGCAGAGCTGGGCAGTTCAGCTGCCAGTTTTACAGCTGAACTTCTAGTTAGATTTCACATCGCCTTCTTTGGTGTTGGAGCGCTCAGCCAAACCTGGTGTTCAGCCAGAACAGCCAGAGATGGGTAACTATAAAGCTGTAGGAATTAAAGAAAACAAAAGAAAGACCTCAGGCCTAAGCAGCAGTTAGCATTAGAGAGGACTAAAATTTTAACTGGAGAACAGGGGAATTGGCTTAAAGGGCAAGTGTTCCTCGTATGTACCTTTTTGAATTTTTGTGTGAGGTGTTTTTTTTGAAGCTTTGTGTTCTTTTAAAGTTTACATAAGATATGTAGCTTATTTCTGTAATACTGTAGCAAGGATCTTCAAGTGATTAGATTTAGCCTGCTTAATAGAATATTTTACTTATTACATTTACATTTGACTATAAAGTTTTGGATAGCATAAAGAGCAATCTTAATAGCACCTAATCATTGGACTACAAATGATAAAAAGAGGTGTTTCTTGTAGTTTCACCATAAAACAATTAATGGTGTGAGCTCACTTTGTCTTACTTGGATAGGGAGTTCAGAACTTCCTACAAAACTCTGAGGTTTTTTTTCCTAACTTGCGACTTAAGTTTCAGTTATACCTCCCTACTTACACTGAATTTAATCAGGAAGGTAAGAAGAGAGATAAAACTGACATGTGGCGTACCCAGTAGTTTTGTTCTGGAAGCTGCATAGATAAGCTTGGTAAAGCTGTTGAGAATCAACAAATCACTGCAAATCTCAGCAAACTTTATGCTGGTGAAGAGAAAAAGCAGCCTAGATGTGTGTGTTTGTACTGCAGCTCCCAAGATGCTGTGGTTAACATTGGGCTGGTGAACAGCAATCCCCCTTCAAGGGGGAGGGTGTCAAAACATAGGAAAAGTAGTAAAATACAACAGTTCCAAGGGACAACCACTTGAGTGGGGGTTTTTAAGCACAATTATGACAGCACAAGGAGGTGATTTGATTTACTAACTCTCAAGGGCAATGAAGTTAATTTGACACACAGTTTGAGTGTCTGTTTCTTTAAGGAGCAAACATCATAATATTATCATGCAATTAAGAAATTATTTAATAATTTATAGTACAACACAACTACAACATATAGATGCTAGAATTATAGAGATAAATCCTGCTGTTTCATTAACCATACATCATAAAGCCAGTGCACCTTCATTTTGTCTTATGAAATATTTTCAAGTCAGTATGTTATCACGATTTCCAGTATGTGGCACTAATACTCAAGGCAGAGTTCTTGGAGGAGGAGGAATTAATTGCAGATGGGAAAAGCGGTTCAGAAAATTTGGAATTACCTTGCCAGAGGTTCTTCATTTAGCTCCTTCTTTATTTTATTTTGCAGTGATGGTTCCTTGTATTCATGTGATAAGTGACACTTCAAGCCAGATCCTGCTCTCTGCACAACAGCTGCTTGTGACTGATCTACAAGCCAGAAACCAACACAGCATTCTGCTGCTTTAGTTTTCTTCAATATTTCTTCAATACAGGACATGCCCTGGAAATCATGGTGGTATCTAGAAGCCTGAGGATTTGATAGTCAGAAAGAACAAAGCCAAATCTGTGCAATTCACAAGAAGTCTGGAGTATAAGGGGAAGGAAATACAGACTGACAACTCTCTAGGTCCTGCTTTTGTCTTCCCTGTACTGTTCCAGGCATTTACATCAGTGGAAAGTGTGCAGAGCTTCCTCACTGTGGTTTGACACAGTTCTGCAGTGACTTTGCTTTGCAGCAGGTGCATAACCCTACCCTGTTCCATGCACAAGAGAAATAGACTTGAGGAATCTGTTTTCAGCAGAGTCCAGCCTGACTTAGAGTTGCAAATTTCAGATTATTTCAGTGAACTCCTGCACATCATCCTATATTTGCTTAAGAGCAGGTGAAATCTGTAATTTTGCTACCACTTCCCATAATGAACCCAAATTTTTGGGGCTCTTTTAATAGTTTTTGCTTAGTTTCATCAGAAGCAGGGATTATAAAATCAAGGTAGGTAGAAAGAATAACTGTATTTTATCTAGGTTCCCATATTGGTACAAATGACTATAATATCTTGGCAGGAGTCGTGGATGCAGGTGTAATACAAACCATGTGCTTTTCATGGGAATATCACATACTGATTTACTGTATGTGACATTATACAGCAACTCCAGAGCCAGACACCAGCATAAATTGTCCATGGGAATAAAGAGAAGAATCATTTAAAAGTGAGGCATCAAACCAAGACATCAAATGATGGTGCTAACTCATAAATTAATTCCATCAGTGATAATCTGGAGAAACCGAAGTTTCCTAATCATTGCTTTGAGATTTTTAAGACTTCATTGTTTCAAGCAAGCGCATTCACCTTTTTGGTAACATCAAGCGATGTAGAAAGTAATGTACATGTCAAAGCAAAACTGAACAGAATGATTTTTTGTTTCTCAACAAGCTGCCCTTCCCCATGGGGTGGCTGATGGCCTGTTGCTTTTGAGCTGTGCCATACAACTGCCAGCCAGTCTCCCGGACTGCAGTGCCAGCAGCCTGGCTGTGACAATGGCTTATTCATCATCTCTGGGTTCCTCCTTTTTTCTTGATTGCAAAATGCATGTTAAAGGTTTTATTTTTCCTGTTTTCAGATGAGGTCTTAAATGTTTATGTGAACCAAAAAAGCATCCGTAGATGAAAAAGCAAAATAATCATTACTACTTATTCACTCAAGAACTTTGTATGACCTCAGCTTTCCACTTTCTTTGCTAAAGTACTTGGGTGCTTTGTCAATTTAAATACTTCCCTTCCTCACAGGGATGCTGAGTATAAATGTGCTACCATTCTCCTTCTTCAGAAAATGAGCAAGAACAGAAATTAAATGCTGAGCCTCGCTAAGGAGCCTCAACATTGGCACAATGACTTTTAGGTTCTTATCTCAGACTGAAGTCCAAGCACTGAATTCTGTTTCATATAAAATGTACTAAAGACAGACAAACCTGGATAACCACTGTAGAGGCTGTTTGGTCTTAGCAATTGAAAATTCTGAGGAAAGAGATGTGTCTGAAATCCCTCTGTGACTCCAGCAAGGCAGTCCTGAGGCTATATGTTCCAAAATCTTCTTTTGGAGCTGGTGTGTTCACCTAGTTCTGCAAAAGTCCCATGACTCACTCTTATTGCTGGAACATGATTGAAGGAAGAGGTGATGGTGCTTGCCATTAGAACACAGTCAACTTTCCCTCACCAATGGATGGCCTGACAAGATTTCAGAGAGCATGCTGAGATTCCATCTGACTGGCTGGAATAATAGAGGCTAGGATAGGCTGGAGAGTAGGGGGAAAAAACATGTAATAACAGGACTACTTTATAGCTCTGTACTGTAAGTGGCTCCTGGGAAACCACATTAGAGGCCTCCAGACCCTTTCATTGTTTAGATCAGGCAGAGTAAGGAATCACAGAGCCAGATTTGATCAGCAATGTACAGCAATACTTGCCTGGAACTGGTTCTGAGGTAATTGGTCTTCTGGACTGAGCTGGCCCTGGGCAGAAGCGAAGCGTGCCTGTATTGGCCTTCTCAAATGAGTCTCTTGTGCACATATGTCTCACTTGGCTCAGATCTGGCAGAACTCACTGTTTCAGGCTTACTGCTTGGTCTGTAGTCGCTTTGGATTCTTGCAGGGCTTATTTGCTTGGCAGCTGTGCCAACCCTGACCTGGCTCAGTACCTCTCATCTGCAGAAACAGAGCTCCTTACAGCTGGGAACCAGCTTAGCCTGACAAACAGAAGATCTTTGTGTCAGCTGAGCCCTGCCATTAATGAGGGCATTGATCCCCTGCGCTTCCCACTGTGACATTGGGAATTTGGTTGTAAGAGCTGAGCAGGTAGCATGGAGCACCGATCTATTCCCTGGCCAGTTGCAGCATGGCAAGGTTCAAATCCCTATTCCCAGCTTTCCAGTGCTGGGGTGCCTCAGCAGCATTCTCAAACTGTGGTGTCGTGCAGCTCGGAGCCATGGCTCTGTGCAGAGGTGAGGAATCCAAAAGGGAGCCTCCTCTGTGGAAAGGACACAGGAAAGAATTGCTCTCACACACTGAGTCGTGCTGGAAAAGAAGGGACTTTATTTACATCTTGGACATTTTATATATAGAATTCCAAAGGGATCAGTGGATTGAAGGGTGAAGCTGCCACCCCTCCAACACACTGGTCAGACCAACAGTCTGTCAACTCTCTCCTCCTCCATGAAAATATGAAAATAAACCATTTGTTGATACTAAAGTGTGGGAAAACTCCTGGTACACAATTTTATCCGAAGGCTGAACCCAGCAACATCCTCATCTGAGAGAGAAGAGCCTGAGGCTCTCTGGGTGAAACGAGACCGTGTGGGGAGCAGAGCTGTGAGGGTGTGCTCACCACTCATCTTACAGACCTACTGACACCTTTTGTGTCAACTTTTTGGAACACCATCAGGCTCAGAGTCTTGGTCTGGTTTACTTTAGAAAGCTGTTTGCACTTGGCATCAGGAAATGTTTGTTGTGCCAGGGAGATTTTGGTGTCACCACATCTGTCCTGTGTGACATGTGCTCTGCCACCAGGAGAGGGCACAGGCAAAGCAGGGGCAGAGGCACTGGCAATCCAGATAGGGCTGCAGGGTTTGGAATACAAGTGAGACCAGCATTACTTCTGCTGGTCTTCAAAAACCAAAGTATTGGCTTCAGGGTGTTAGATTTATGTATTACTGTATCACCAAATATATATATGTATTGTTGTAAACTAAATTATTAAACGGTAGTGAGGAAAAACAACAGTGAATTTGTGGGATGGGCATGTTTGCAAAGTGATTGTCGCTTCTTTCTTGAATTCATTCAGGTCATTACTGTGACAAGTGGGTACTTTGTCATCCAAAATGAGCATGTAGAGCAATGCAATTGCATTGCAGCCAGAAGTCTGATGAGAAAAGGGTTTGTTTCTATTAAGAATTGCTAATTTATAGAGGGAAGCTTGAGATTGCAGTGCTTTATCTGAATATTTATTCACAAAAGATCTGTACCGTAGGGCAGTCATGCTACAGCTGTTCAAAAGTGTCAGTTGCTGAATTACAGCATCAACACACATCTGTATTATTATGCTCTATTTTAAAAAGTACTGGGATGGTATATATAAGATATTTGCATTTGTTGATGTGTATTGTTTGATGATTATTTAAAATTGCTTTAACAGATATGTTCATGGCATTTTTAATAACTAATGTAAGAATTCTGACTTCTATCACATGCACATTTGTAATCCCTTTTTCTTCTCTTTATGTGGTTATCTTGGAGACTGATTCTTCTCTCTCACCACACTGACACAGTGTCTTTTATTTCAGTACAGCAAATTGGGTGCATCAGGCCCAAGACATCTTCCTTGCAAATGAAATGGAGAAGAATTAGTGTTTCCAAGTGTTATCAGGAAAGGATGAGGTACGGTGGAGAACCTGATCAGATCTGCTGCTGCTGGATTTTCCTTGAGTCCTGATATGTCAGCTTACATGTGTGGGTAGTCTTAATTTTTTACTCCTATATATGAGAATTAGGTGTGGCATAGAGAATCCTGGCTAGGAGGGTGGTCAGGGATGTTCTTCCTCACAGGACATAAACAGCATATAAGAGCACCACTCCATGAAAATCTTGGTATTTTGTATTTATTAATTGCTTGATTTCTTTGAGCAATCAAGAAAAACAGGAAACTGCCTAGCACTGTGGGATGCTTGTGGTAGGGAGAACTGATGTAAGCAAGTCTCAGGTATTTTTAAATCAGTGTTTTTAAGAAACTGGGCTCATGCTACCTTTTTGATTGCTTCCACAGATGATAAGGTTGCAGCATAAACTGCATTATATTAGCTGGCAACAGATCATCCATGTAGAACACAGACTGCATGAGTATCTTTATCCTAGTAAAAGCTTTGATCGGAAATTTTTGCNTGTGAACTTGTTTCTACACTGTGCACGGCTTCTTTATTGTTTTTGTATTATTTTCTTTCTGTTATTAAAACCCTTTTGCTTTTTCAAGACATACTCGACCATGCCGTCTCGCTAATTATTTTAAGCCATTTCTCTGCAAGGGCTGGACCCGCAGAGGTATTGGGAGGACCCCCAATACTGCAGCACCTCTCAGGGCTGTATTTTGGCTGGCTGGGTAGCTGAGGGTCAATCTGAACCAGCAGCCCTGAGAGTGAGTCAGCAAAGGCTCTGCAGGTGCCACCTGCATGTGTGACCTTGCTTCTGTCGTGTGTTGGAATGACAGGACTTGCTGTTGTCCCCTCTGGTTAGAGCTACTCCGGTGTTCCTGCCCCAGCATTCCCCATCACAGTGATTTTCACCCACTGGGGTACTTCAGCACAGGGTTTGTAGGGGCAGCAGAGGCAGGTCTGGGTTGATAAGGTGCTGTATGACAAATGCAGGAACTGGGAAAAATGTGAATTCCTGTGTTTGGATGCATTTGTGTTGAAATGCAGACTGTGTCTGTGGATTTGATTAAAATGGAGTAGTAAAGGATACTGCTTTACAGCAGTGTGTTCCTGTTTAGATGTTTGCATTTTCTGAAAGTTAGTACTTTCTATTCCTTAGTTTATCTCACTGAATGTCACTGTAATAATGTTCCCAGATAAGGGTAAATTGTGGGAAAGCCAGAGAATGCTAAAAGGCTGTAATTTCTCCTCCTAAGGAATGTTGTTATCTTTCAGCATGAACACCCTTGACATCAGCTGGTCTTGCTGCAATATTGCTAATGGAGAAGTGCAAGGACACTAATAATGGGTTTGGCATCATCTAGTGAGACACACGTCTGTCCTTCCTCCAGAAGGACAGAGAAGGAAAAAGAATTTATTGTCCTTACTCAACAGGGTATTGTTCAGAGTCATATCCATAGCCTGGGAAAAAAATATCATCAGTCTCCCTTTGATGTTTACATGACGTGACAGTGTAAGGGCTTTTGGAGCGATAATATGTTCTGATAGGTTTGGGATTTTTTTCTGTAACTCTGTGGCATAAAGGACATCGGGCCTGCTAAAATCTGAGCTCATTTTTTTTCCAGCTAAAAACCAGATTGGAGTAGACACACCTAAGAGAAAAGGCAGAATTTGGAAAGTATGAGAAGGTGTGATTGTCCTTTACACCAGGTCACTACGGGCATAGTTAAGTGAATGGATTCTGCAACAGGATGTATTTCACAAGCATTTAAATGGTTGAGCCAAAAAAATGCTGAAAACTTAATTTCTGCTCACTTGAGTGAGCTGGTCCTTTTCTGTGATGAATCACTTAAAATCAGTAATAATTTACTTATTGAATGATTCCTGTCTCCAGTCTTTTTTAACATACTGATGAATTTTTAATTTAATTTGCTAATGTATTCGCAAATTATACCGGTGTATAGAAAGGGTCCTTTAAGGACCGGCAACCCTGTTTTTCTTTTTTCCTCTTTCCCACTCTTCCCTAAA
>VYZR01043803.1:26240-43101 GCA_013400675.1 Oxylabes madagascariensis
TAAATGACTCCCATTAGAATTACTCTGGCACAGTTCCTTGTTTGTGATGGCTTCCTGGGAGAGAGGGACAACTGATGAGGTGGTTGTATTGTTTTCCTGTAGAATTGCCAATATATCAAAGTTCAAATGAGTAACTGTCTCATCAGAATTACTGTTTGCTGCTTAATGTATGTGCATCTCCACATGTGCTTCCCATCCTGGCAGTCTCACCTGTCCTGATGGGCAAGGTATATATAAACCAGAATAAAGCAGATATTTATTTTACTCTATTTTCTGCTTACAGCAAATATATACAGAGTGTAATTTTGGCTCACATTTTTCCCCAGTAGAAAAATATATTGGGGCACTTAATTTAGCGTGGTATATTCCAGTTGCTAAATTTTAGATGTTGCTATGTGTTCAGATGTGTTTATGATAGCTTTGCATTATCAAAACAACTGGAGTGAGTCTGGATGTGTATATGCGAAAGAGAAGAGAATTCAGGGTGACAATTTTAAAAGTCTCAGATTAAAATGATCTTTTCATCAAGCAGTTGAGAAAATATGTTTGTTCAGAAAGTTTCCCCCTTCCAAAAATCATTAATGTTTTTTGACATCTGCATGCTAGGTATCACTTTTAAGCAGTTTAGGATATGAATAATATTAAATGCTTGCACTGTAGAGAAAAAATCAGTAAGCTCAAAGAAAATTTATTGTTATCTAATGTTTATCAGCATTCCATATGATTCCACTACTTATAGTAATCTGGGAAGCAGAACCTTAAAATGATAGTTTTGTATTATTCTTGGTGATGTCTTTTGACAGAGAAATACCATGATGACATGTAGATAAGGCAAGTAATTAGGAAAGCAGGTTTTCAAATGAGAGATTCAGAGGTAAACCTTCCTGGAGAAGATGGTGGGTAACAAGCCTCAGTCTTTATCTTTCTGTCCACCTTTTCCCTATCTGCTTCACCATCTCTCTTTCCAACTTGAAAATGCTCTGTAGCTGTATTGTGCAGAGAATATACTTTACTTCCAGACAGTGGGACAGAGAGGGGGAAGCTGCAAAGAGGAAAAGGGAATGAGCCTGTGCTGTGAATTGTTCACAGTGTAACTGCCAATAATTAGGGCAAGGTATCTGTGGCCCTGAGGAGAGGAATAATTAACAGCACAAACTGATCCACTGACAAAAAGTCAGGCTTCAGAGCAGGATGGGAAAGTATGGCGCAGGCTGAAAAACAAGGAGATGCTCATGAAAGGGATGTCAGGGTGGCAAAAGAGAAGCCAAAAGGAGCAGTATCTCCAGGAGAGACTGAGACAGGCTGGATAAGTTCAAGAATGTCTAAAAACATTCAGTGGCCCAAACTCCTCATCCCTTGAGAAACAGAAGGCAAAAAATAAATGAAGGTGAATAATCATCGAGTGAACAATCGTTTCTAAACGTAGTGTATGACAAAGCAAATCACTATTGATGACAGGGTTAGTGCTATCTCTGCACTGGACAGCTCAGCCTGAGCTGTGGCCTTTGCTGTTGGAGGTCAGTTCTGCTGACCTGATGGATTATTTTATCTGGTAGATGTCATCTATCCATGATCTGGCATAGATTATTTTTTTGGTTGGTTGGTTTGTTGTTTTTTTTTAATGAACAGTATCTCTCTGGGTCTATATCTCACAGGAATACTGGGAGTTTTAATTAGTGACCGTAGTGAATAATGAGACCCTCAGATGAAAAATTCACTAATTCATTTTTATCAAACCAAAGCCTTATGATTTTGTATTTTGTTATCACTGTTTGGAGTCCACGCTGTTATTTCATTACCTGGGCCTGACTGTCCACTGCTATGAGTAAGCATAGCTCTGTTACTTCTGGAATCTGGTGGTGTAACTCCAAAACTCTGGTGTGAAATCATGGTACGTGTGTATTCAGCGCATTAGAGAATAATTTAATTAACATGAACTTAGTTAAAGTGGTCCCAGAAGACACAGAATAGTTGCAACATAACTGCCTGCTTTTAAACTGTCAGTTACTGGCATTTTTGAAAAAAGAGTGGTGAAAATGTGCTTTATCATCCAAAATTGCAATTCAGGAACAAAACAAAAGCATGCAGAAGGAAAGCTACTGCTGCTCGACCAGCAATGTGCAGAGTTAGGAAAGGCTGAAATTTGGGAAGTCTTACAGCATTGCCAATGTCTCTCTTAAAGTGTGTGGTAAGATTCACTTTGGGCAAGTAATTAGAGAGAAAATGTCTTGTGGTTTAAAACAGGAGGGGTTGATAGAAGATGGGCATTTTAGAGCACTTCACTAAAAGCTTCCAATTTATAATTTTAGTCCTATTTTCAAAGTATTTAACTTGAGTTTCATTGCACATCCATGGGCTCTAAGTTTCAAAGAGAGATGCTTTTGAACATTATGTCACTTATTGCTGAATTGTTACCTAGTTGCTGTGTGATGGCAGACAAGTCCATTCAACGCTTCAGGGCTTGTTTCTTCCCCTGGGGATTTGTAGTATTTACCTTACAAGCCTATGGGTGTTCCTGTTATTCTTCGTGTAGTGTTTTGAGTAGCCATGTTGTTCAAGGCCTAGTTACTTAGATATGCAGAGCACTGCAGCCCTCTGAGACCCCCCCAGTTCATCCTGTTTTTCTGTTGTAGTTACAAGGTCAAGTTGAAATAATCCCCATGATTATAAGAGCTTGTATGAAAAACTTTCCTGGAGAGCAACATCTGTTATCTGGTGGTAATAGTGATTCAAAGGAGCTCTTTGGGAAGAGAATTCAGTCTGTCTCACATGAACACGATGACTCAGTAATTCACATTGGGAAAGAGAAACATTCTGCAGGCCTCCCAAATGTGATTCTGGAGACTCATTACGTGCATTATTGTGTGCTTTTGTGAAGCGCCTGACACAGCGCGGTGCGAACGGCTCCTGGCAGCCACGGCCCTGTCTTCCAGCAGCAGGAGTGATCCTAAACCCCCCTCAGTGCCAGAGCTGCACACAAACCCTCCTTCCTCTGCCATTCCTCAGGGGCAGCACGCGTGGCTCTCATTTCTCACAGCAGAGTCAGGGTGCAACAGCAAAGGACAATGTAAACTGTGCTGTACATGACAGGACTCTGCCACACACCTACCCATTTACTGGGAAGTAATTAACAGCTCTGACTACAGCTTGGGTTCACCTGTTCACAGAAATTACATTCCTCCTATCAAATTTCATGAGGATTTGATTTTATTTACCCTTCTACCGAAAATTTGAGCCAAATTCAACCCCCATCCATGCAACTGCCCTTGCTGCTTGATGCCTTCACATGAGAGCAGCCTTGTATTTTCACCTGGATAAGGGAACAGAACGTGGTGGGAGTTGGTGACCAACACCCCCCACCTCACCTTTGTGTGCCTGCTCCAGCCCTGTCTGCTTCCAGAGGCTTCTGAGCAAACATTGCCCTGGACAGATGAAAGTACTCATAGATGCCATGTAGTGACATTATGTAAAAAGCTCAGGACCTGAAATATTTACAGCTTAATTGACTGCAATTCCTATTGACTTCAATGGGTGTTTTATTCAATTAGGGTCTGCAGAATTTGCATCATTGCCTCTGGCTTACATCATTGCAAATATTATTGATGCTTATAAAGCTTTTGGGGATATTTCGGGCTTTTAGTCCACAAAGTGACTAATGTGAAAGTCTTGCTCAGGGGTAAGAGGAGTATTTATATCCAGCTCATCTTTCATTTACTTATTCCTGAGTCTCTCTGTGCTATTCCTTTGGGAATGCTCATAAAAAATCTGCAATTTAACAAAGAGGGAAAAGGCAGAATTGTCTCGATACAGGAAGATTCAAGTTTCACTTTGAACATTAGAAGTGCACGTTTCTTATTTTCTTGCCTAAAAGGTAAAAGTGAATCTGATTAATTTTAATCTCATGGAACGACGAAATTAAGGCACAGTAAATTTAGAATGAATATTGAGGAAAATTAACAGTTTCCCAGGGGTGAGCATGAATACAGGGACTGGAATATAAAACTATGCAGATTGGAGCACCAGAAATTCTGACAAAAAGAACTAAAACTGGTGAGAAGGTCAGAGCAGCTTGAAAGAATTTTTACCTTTCTAATCTACCTGTGCTATAAACCAGTGTAGGAGTTACTATGTGAGTAGCACAAGCAGGCCCTGTGTGGCTTAATTATGACCTCCCAGCTTCTGACTGCAGTAGGGAATATGGATAATATAGAAATCCTTATGCTGGCTCTGTGTTAGGCCTGGAGAGAAAAGGGATACAGCTTCTCCTCCTTCTCATTCAGTGCTTTGGGGAAAAGTGGTGAGTTAACCTTTTCACATATACTGTCTGCAGTTGCATTTCATACTTCTTTTTGTCCAGAAAGAGCAATGAAACATCTAGAAATATATATTTATATATTTGTATATTTTCATATATGTGTGTGTGTGTGTGTGTGTGTGTGTGTATGTAAGTAAATGAAAACAAAAGATGGCACAAGCAGTTTTAGGACGTGTGGTAGAAATCTGATTGCATTTCAGACAATGTTCTTGCTACAGATCTTCTCAGAAAAATCTGCAGGAAGAGCTAGGAAAAGTCACACATATATAACATGCATCGTTTTAGCAAAATTGGAGAAATGCATCTGTGGCAAAATTGATACAATTCCCAGGTAGAATACTGACTTTCTTTAATTCTGTCATGGTATGTGAAGTGAAATTGGACATAAAAGGAAAGGTAGCCTCCTTACAGAAGGCATTTTTTTTTTGCAGCAGAGAACACAATAAATGTTATCTGTCAGGGAAAGAAGCAGGCTATTTAAATTCAGGCAGCATAGCATCTTCAGTCGGAAGGGCTATTTTTAACTTCAGATGTAGCTTAATTTAGAAACTGAGCAGTCCAAGTCCCTTTTTTTTTTTCCCACTTCTCTGACTGGAGATTTTTTATAATGATTGTAGATACCCTTGTATGATGATGCTGAATAGAATAAGAAATGCATTATCCTGAGCTTCAAGGTCATGAAAATGCGCATCTAAACAAAGCTGCTTTGTGGCAATATTGCCATACACGTGGAAACACAGAGATCAGATGAGATCAATGCACTGTTTTCTAAGCATAAGGGCCACTTTGGCATTTTGCTAGGAGGTTGCATAGAATTTTCATATCCATTTATACAAGATCTAACTCAGATCTGTATTATTTTGTGTAGGAAGTGCTGTAATTGCATATAGTCCTGTAAAATGTGTGGTAAAGAGAGTGTAAATTCCAGTGGTTTCTAAGGCAGAAATATTTATGAGAAATCTGGCAGTGATTTCCTGCATTGATTTTTCTGAGGCAGCTTCTTGTATTTGGCTTTGTTTGCAAGTTAATCACAAGAATTGAGAAGCTCATTTAGTTATAGAAGATATTCAGAATTAAGAATTGCAGATTTGACTCTATTAAGTGATTACAGGCTCTTTAATGTATTCAGATTCAGAATATGAAAAAATCCTCTCACAAATGGAAGTACTTCCAAGATGGCTTGTTGCAAACACTCTTCTTGCATAATTGCATACTCTATGTCACTCAGCATTCATCGGGTGAATTGCAGTAGCATTTCAGCATAAAGCTCAATTCAAGCTGGATTTTATAGTTTACCTGTTCAAGCTCAGCCAGAAGAGATTCTGAAAGCTGTTCCAGTTGCATAACAATATCAAGGAGTGGAGAGACATGTGCCATTGCGACAGAAATAATGGGGTTATTAATAAGCTGAATGTGACATGGGAAAGTTGGCTCTATTTCTGAGCATAGTAACACCTTCACCATTAACTCCTCAGCACACACAACTTCGTACAGCTCCTGAGATTTTGCTTGAAGGGTTGAGCATTTGTGCACGTACAGAAAAGAGAACTTTTTCTGTAGTCACCTAAAATCCTGCAATTATATGTGCTGCCATTTATTCTTTAACTTCTGACAACTAAAATTAGAGGCTTTCTTTCCATTGTTTTTATACACTGGGTAGTGTGATGTAATGTAGAAAGAACACCATGAAACAAGTTAGAAATGTAGAGTTATAATCATTAATGTTCAATGGAGGCTAAAAGGAAATGTCATTTAGAGGCTGGACTACTTCTGAATTGCCTACTTTGGATAGGGATTCTTCCATCTTCCTCTGAAACATTTCTTTTTGAGGAATGCTCCTTTCCTTGTCTATGTTCTATGTGGAGGGAATATGAAGTTAGCACAGAAGCTGTTAGAGCCACGAGACCCTACAGTGGGGTTTCCTTAATTCTCTGCTGGCCACACAAACCTGAATTAAGGCTGAATTTACTCTCTGGGAGGCATTTTAGTGGTGCTATCAGACCAGGAAATTCAGACTGTGACGCACAGTTTGGATTGGGAGTGTGAATTCACAGCCCTTTCTTAAAGAGGCTTTTCTTTAAAGTAAAGCAGATATATTGCAGCAGTGTTTGCTGACGTGTTTCAGCTTTCAAAAGAAAATGTGTTTTTCTCGTCAAAGACTTGATCTGAAGCTTGTAGCAAAAGAAGCATTCAGCACACACACTTTCTTGTTTTAGGTACGTTGGTATGCTGTCAAGAGGCAGGATTCAGTTTGCCTGTTAAAGTAGATTTAAAAAAGACTAAAAACCATCCAAAAGGAGCAGGGGGGTTGTCAAGAAAAAGTTGAAATCTTACAGAATTGAGGGCAATATTTTTGGTCTTACAGAAATACAGGGTATACTCAAAATAAATTTCTGAATGGCTTTATAAAATCTAATCAGCTAGACAATAAAACTGTCCATTTGTATCTGCTTTGTTTTCATTCAGTTTGTAGTACAGAGGGAAACAACTGTTGTGAGAGCAAATAGTAATTCTATTTTAAGGCATTCAGACTCTTAAATAGCAAATTTCTTTGAAGAAACACACAGATGATGAGGTGAGTTTCAAGTAAAGCTCAGATTTGTCACAGAGCGGCACTAAAGTACTCAGTGGCATAAAAGGAGTGAGATGGGTGTTGGTCTCTTCTCCCAAATAATAAGTGATAATAAAAGAGGAAATGGCCTCAAGTTTCACCAGGGGAGGTTTAAACTGGATATTAGGAGGAGTTTCTTCCTGGAAAGGATTGTCAAGTCCTGGCACAGGTGCTCAGTGGATGAGTCACTACCTCTGGAGATATTTAAAAGATGTGTAGATGTGGCACCTGGGGACATGGGTTAGTGGTGGACTTGCAGTGCTAAGTTAAAGGTTGGACTCAATGATCTTAGAGATAGTTTCCAACCTAAATGACAATAACTAGTTTTTGTTTAGTAGTTTTCATCCACAGATCTCAATGTGTTTTATAATGAAGGTCAATCACCTGCGTAATGTAATGACTCTCTCATAAGAATTTTATTATAATTTTTCTGTTCAAAAAGTTTAAGCCACTCTTCTGTGTCAGTTGTCACAGGAAAATGTATCAATGTGTTCCATGCCCACAAATCATAGTAGGAAGGACAAGCAGTGTACTGGAGTTTTTATTAATCAGTGTGCCTGTCTTCTCAGAAATGGGAAATGATTTTATTAATGATTTTATTAAAGCATGACAAATTACAAGAAGTAAATAAATTGACATTCAGGTGAAGCACAGGAGCCTAACAGTCACTGTGTGTCTATAAAAATGCAGTGTGCTATTCCTGTATGAGGATTTCCACAAATCAGGATGAAAGCAGTGCACAAACATACGTAGGCCTCGTCATCCCGTGCTCTTTCATCTTGGAGGAGATGGTCACAGACGAGGAACTAAAAATAGTCAAATTTAAGAGCGCATGCTCTCGAGAGGGGATCAAAGACTGAGATGCTGTTTAGGCATGCAAACAACCAGAAGTATCAGAGCAGGAAGAGTGTGGTTGAACCAGTTACTGCTCTGATAAAACCTGCTACTTTAGCTTCAACCAACTTTGTGATAGGAACAGAAATGGGGTGCAGAGGCACAGGGAAAGAGGTGTGTAAGGCCAGTCCAATTGCCTAACCTTGCATGCCTAACACAGGTGTCTAAATGATGAAGGCAATTTTTCCTGGACTGTTGAAAGATTAAATGCAGAGGATGTTATTTCAGATAGCAATTCAGACTCCACAAATATAGCTTCTGCTCTGAAGCACCTCTGGAGGAGCCAGACACCCTTCAGGGATTTTGTGGGAAACTTGGGTGAAGGGCCTGCCCTAAGCCCCAGGGTTGGTGTTAAACACAGCCCATGCAGGGCCACTGCAAAGGTGACATCAAACCCAAAGGGATAATATTCTTTCCTTGGGAAACTTCCTTCTTCCCCTCAGCCTTCTCTTTCGGCTCTTTGTATGACACACAGATCTCGTGTGTGGAGGCTGAATCGTTTGTCTGAAGGACAGAGTTGATCTTAGGTCTGTGCATTGCACTTTTAACCAGGTCAGAGACACTCCTCCATGTTCCTACCTAGACATGGGAGGTTATTTCTCTAATCAGCATTAACTTTCATGAAAGCCCCTGGCAAAAACATAACTTATGTTATTTAGTTCAATAACGCCTCTGAAAACCAGAGCAAGGTTCATAACCAAACCAAGAGCAATAGTTTTTGTGCCATATCTGATTTAATAAGAAAGCAGTATTTACTTGGAAAGGAAGATATGTAAAATTTGGCTTTTCATTAAAACAGACAGTTTTTTTAACTCAAAAAAATATTTTTTTAAATTTATTGTTAAAAATACAGTTTTCAATTTAGTTGATGAAATTTTTTTATCCAGGGCCTAGCTTTGGAAGTTCTTTGCAGCTGACTTGCAGCACTATTAACACTTCTCATGTTTCTCTGTTGCACTTGTCTTGTTTAATACCAGACAGGGAACCGTGTGGGTGACAGCTCTATACCAACAAATCCTAACAGACAGATGCTATGATTTGATCCTGATATTCACTGTATGATTTACTTAGTGCTGCAACCAGGAATTAAAAACATAAGCACATGCTTTTTTCCTGTGGGTATGTCCATAGAAAAGCCTGATCTAGTGTAACATAATAGTAATAGGAAGCTATTTTTAGACCAAATGAAGCAAGGGAACAATGACAATAATACGTTTCATGGTACAAGAAAGCTGACATTGGCTGACGTTCATCACCAGGTCGTGCATCAGCATTCACCATCCCTAAATAAAGCAGTAAGGAGAAACTTCTTCCTCCCATTAAGTGGCCCTTTATACAGAGGAGATGAAATTCAGCTGATAATGTCACCAGGAAGTGTGTGCAGTGTTTAAAATCCGGGTGACAGTGTAAATACTCAGTGGTTGAGGCAGCTGTGGCAGGGGCACCTCCTGTGCCTGAGCACTGGGTGGAGGTGTGAGGGGGGGATCCCAGAGCCAGGGAAATCCAAGGAGGAGCAGGGAGCTCTGGCAGCTCTCGTGAGCAACTTTGGGAGATTGCAGCCCTGCTGGGAGCATGAGTGCCCAGGAATGCTGTGGACAGGGATCGAGGGGGCACCTTGCAGAGCAGGGCACTGTTCTGGGTCTCACACAGTGGTGGGCACTCACCCCACAGCTGAAACCACTGTTCCTTCCATATGGAGTTCAACAAGGACAAATGTACGCTCTCGCACCTTGGAAAACATAATCCAGGGTGAGCTTCCTCCTCTTATCCAGCAACTGATACCCCATAGGAAGTTGTTCTTGAATTTGGAAGTGAAGGTGGTGAACACAAGAACTGTGAGCTGGCTAAAGTTCTGTTCCAAAGAAAGTGGCAAGGCTGGAGAAATGTTGCTAGTGGCGTTTCTCTGGGGTTAGTTTTGGGACCTGATCTATTTAATATATTTACCAGTGTGATGAGGTGAAATTCCTAGGTAAGGTATCGGGAGGCATTGCCAATGTTGAGGAAGACTGAGTTGATGTTCAAGAAGCTTTAGGCTAACTTTTTTGCCAGCTTGCTGGTGGTGTCGGGTAAATAAGTCTCATACTGTACAAACCAGCTACTCTGGGTTCAGTAATAACTTCACCTGTAACCTGGGGCTTTGTGAACTGGAAGCAGCAGAGCTGGAAACAAACCTGAGTGCACTTATCAGTGGAAGGGTGAATGTGATAAAACATTGGAATATAACTGGGGTAGAAAACATAATGCAGTCCTGGAAGGTGAGAGGTTTTTTAACAATTTGAAGGAAACATTGGTACCGTCTTACAAGAAGTTTTAAATTCTCTAGAGTATTTCTACTGTTGGGTGTAGCTCTTTTCAGAAAAATTAACTTAAATTGTGAGAGGTGTAAGGAAGAGCTGTAGGATGAGCAGGGGAATGGAGCTTCATCTTTTGAAGGGAAATTAGCAATGCCTCATGTACCCAACCAAATGGAGGTTTCTAGGGTGATGAATCATTAAATACACTGGAAGCAAATACTGGTAAGTGGAAAGGTTCAGTGTCCATGGTCACTGTAGCCTCTCTGCTGAGATCACTGACAAAGCTGCCATTCGTTGCCTGTTCAGTAGCTTCCTTTGAAATGTGGATAGTGGACTGGTGTTAATTCCAAAAGTGCACAAAACTTTTGCATGTGACACTGACAAGAGGATGGCCAGTAAGGCTGTGCTTTTATTAGTGCTGCAAAAAGTACTCAGCAGCCTCAAAAAACAAGTACCATTTTTCATATCTTGACTGCAGATTGCTTACAGGAGAAAAGGATTTCTTTAATTGAGATGAACTTCATCCTGTTTAGTGTGTTTGAGCTGGGCTGTGGTGGTGTCAGTCCCTCAGCCCTGCCTGAGGAGCCAGCTCACCGTGCTGAGCTCCGGGTTTGCCTTGGGAGAGCTCCGTAAGTGCGGAGTGTGCTGACATCACGGTCCCGAGGGTGTCAGTTATTGCTGCCAAGAATAGTGACAGGCAAGCACGGAATAGAAAAATCAAATGTCTGCTTAAACCACCAGTGGATGGGGAGGCAAAGAGCTTGAGCTCAGCTGAGGGGCTTTCTGTTTAAATGCCAGGGCAGCAACGTTGTGCATCACCCTGGTGCAGGTGATGCTTTAGGATTCATGAGCTGGGAGATCTCACAGAGGTCAGTTCATCCCTGGTGCAATTCCAGAACTGTTATGGTAAGTGAGCTTTTAGTGTTTATTTCCCACTGTTTAGGTTATCTGATCTGAGTGATCTGTGTTTTACTGTCCTTAGTGTAACTGTGGGATTCATGAGAACCATGTCAGTGCTACTGCCAGTATAATCACAGTTCTTTTAAAAGGTAACACGAAAAGCAATACTGATTTTGCAAAATGAAGTGTTCATGGCTTAGAAATAATGTACAGTAAAAACTGCATGTGGGCATAGATGGTGCCTCCAGTCTCCAAGTCCAGGAAAGTGTCCTGCTCATCCTGTGTTTTGGGGCTATTTGAAATAAATGTTACAACCTTTAAGCCTTGATTACAGATTTGTGAGCTAGGACAGGCTTGAAGACAGAGGTCACATTTTCAGGTTTTAACTTACTTCCAGTTTTGTAATGTGAACTTTTGTTTAATGTTTCTGTGGTATTAATAAGGTGTTTCAGATATTGAACTGTTCCAAATTAAAGTTGATCTAATTAAAAGAAAGCACATATAAATACAGAAGCAATAGAAGATGAAAGTTAAGATTAGCACAGGACTGAGTGTCTCACAACCTTTGAAAATCTCATCTTGGCTTTTTTATACTAAGTAGGCCATGGACAGAAACGTTCAACTAGGTTTATCAGTACTCCTGGGAGATCTTCTAACCTGAGCTACTCCTAACAGTATTTTTTACACTTCCTAACTTACTGTATAAAGGCAGGCAGGAGTAGAAATATAAAGCTGTGACTCTCCCAGACAAACACCAGAGATTCTTTTTAGAAGTTACAAGTTGGCCTGAAGCTCCCTTGACCAAAGTATAATCTTTGCGTCACCCCTTCGTACTCACCCACACCAGCTTCACGGTGACTCAAAACCATCAGAAATCACTTGTAACTATCACTGGTCCCCTTAGCAGGGAGAGCAGCCTGTTCTCCCTCCAGATGTGGCACCCTGGCCCCAGCCCCCCTGGTTTGCAGCCACGCTCAGCAAAACCCACAAGTCTGCTGATCCCACAGAGCCTGACTCACGTCTGTGCCAGCCCCTTGCAGGAGCCTTCCCCAGAGGGAGCGAGAGGCTGGATGGATGTGCTGCTGCAGGATGTCAGGGTGTGCTAATGAAGCAACAGATCCACCACAGTATTTAGCCATTTTGCAAGATCCAATTACAGAAACTTTGGGAAGTATAAAATAGCTTGATTTTACCCTGCCCTTAACCTGTAAAAGATGATGTCTCTAAAAGACCCTCCCATCCTATCGTTATTTCCGTGTGCCGATTCATCTATGTTCAGATTTGTTTAGAACTAGGATTTGATTCTGCCCTATTGCTTATCAGATTTTTGTGAATCTGGTTGATAATTGTTATAGATAAAGATGAAGAATCCCTGGGCATTCTGCTTGCAGGGTGTGACAGGTAAAGTAGAAGTTTTTTTTGCAGATCAGAAGACAGGACTGACGTAGGAATTATTGTCTAAAATTACATTGTCTCTTATGTAGGAATTCAGACAGTGATTGTGATAGTCCCTTTTGTCCTTTAAAAATGAGAATTTATGACTCAAAAGGTGCTATGCTGTCAGTCAGAAAATTTTTCCATTATACTGAATCATATTTTTAATGGTGTAATATCCTGTTCTTTTAGGTGCAAGTGTGATGTTTTGAATGCAAACTGATTTACAGTCATTTTCTTCAGTCTGCAAAACAGGCACCAAAAAAAGAGAAAAAAACTAAGATGTAAGAAATTCTATATACAGTGTTAGTGTCCAGAGGGGTAAAACATAATATAATTTAAAAAAAGAAGAATTTTTCCTCAATCCAAGGGTTTATAAGTTTTATTTGTTTTAGGAAGAGGACTCTGTTTAAGTCCTGCTTACCTGGAGGAGCAGCATCTTTAAAGAGAATTATAATAAGAAATAGAAATACAGGGAAGCTTTTAGGAAATAAAGTGCATATGGCTCTTAGCATGTGGCCAACTTCTTGTTTAGAAAGATTTCCTGCTGCATTGGTTTTTCCTTGCTGTATCCCCCGAGGGCTGAACGTCGCTATCTCCTGCAGACAATGCAGCAACGCCCTGGTTTTGTACTGGTGAATGATTTTTACATTCACAAGCTGTTTCAGTGTTCCAGAGCATTGCATTGTTCTAGCATGGATTTATCTGAATTTTCTCAGAAAAAGATGATTCTCTCTGGTCTGAGGATGCCATCAGGGATAAAGGCACATGCAATAGCACAGAGAGCTGAGATCTTGTGGCAGACTTCATGTCTGCTTGATGCTTTCCCTGATGGCCTTGACACCGATTATGTCAGTAGGGTAAAATAGCCTTTGCAAAATGTGATTTTCTGTTGGAATGCTGGCAAAGTAGTGCTGATGTGGCATAAACTGCCATAGGTGTGGACTCTCTTGTATGTTCTGTTTTCAAGGTTAAATACAGAGGTGTACAAAACACTCCCAGCAAGAGGTAGAAGTACCTGAGCCTTGTGGCCTCTGACTTCAGCTGAGCATTCAGACCCCTGTCCTTTGCCTTTCTGTGTGCAAATGGACCTGCCACGTATGGAAATGATCTCGGCTGAAATTGAAGCAGTGTTGAAAACAAAACTGGGTAAATACCTGTGAATGGATCTACTTGATTTTTATAGAAAATATAAGAATGGTGGGCCTAAGTAACCAACAGAATTGGGGTAAAAGTCTTTGGAAAACACCTGTGGAAGTACATATGAATCAGTTTTACATGTCCCAAACTCTATGCCATTGAAATGATGAACAATTCAACAAAATATATTCCTGGAATGTACTTAGATCCAATAGCAGGAAGCTGAGTCCAGATGGAGTCAGACTGGAAATGAGGCACGTGTCCATTAGTGTGGGTCACTGGCATGTCTGGAGGAGAAATGTGGTGTTTCATATGCACAGCAAGCTGAGCGTTTGTCCACATGAGGCTGCACATGTGTAATCCCAATTAATGCTGGCAGGTTAAGGGATCTGATGCACAAACTTCCCAGGGAACACTGTTGCTGTAAAATGCCAGACTGAGAGATCAGAATAATCTCTCTGGCTGGAGAATCCACTGATCCATAGCAATAGCTCTCTTCTGTATGTGCACAGCAGGCAGAGAGCAAAAAAGGGGTTTAGTTCTACTGCAGAATAAAATATTAATGATTCTGTCTCACCACAAATTTTCACAAAATTAGAGAGTTAGATTGTGTCAAACCTTGGCTCATCACCAAGACTACTTGCCATAAAATTTCTGACATCAGAAGAGGGACACCTGTATTAAAGTGAAATTTGAAGATTCTCTAATATGTAAGTTTGTGAGATGGAGTCCTTATCCACAACAATCGTGTTGTCAGCAGTGCTGTTTGTTTGAATTAAGGCTGCAGATTGGGTCTGGTCATTGATGCTGATCTCAACTTATATGTAGGACATAGACTGAATATGTTACATTTTCTAACGTGCCCGGCCAGAATTCTCTAATGCAAGCACCAAAGCTGAAGTAAATGTGAGCAGGCATTCCTCAGCCTGAGGTGCCAGGCCATTAGAAATTCCAGGTTTCTAAATGTAAATGTAGTATAGATATCCAAGCTGAAAGGTGTCTCAAAAATACAGCCAAAGATTTATGTTGTTCTGACAGCGCACTGGAATCAGCTATTACTGCTGACACTGAGCCAAACCCAGCGAAGGAGTCTTTTGATGTATTTCAAGAAACATGTTTAGTGTCCTGTAACTGCATCTGTCACCACCATCCTCTCAGAAAAAATACCCTGAGAAGGCTGTTTTTGTTTTTTAATCGTTAGCTCCGCACTGCTGTGCCTTCCTTCCTCTCTAAGCTTCCCTTTTGTGTAGCTGAAACCTGGTGATGCAGTGTTTGCCTATGGGCGTCCTTTTTCCTGCGAACACAGAAAACCCTGAAGAACAAATAAACTGTTTAAGTTGCTGATCCTGCATGTTTGCAAATTCATTGGGAGATTTGGCTCACATGTAAGGACACAAGGATCCGGCTCCTAGGGAATAAACGTCAAAGAACATGAAAAGAAAAGCCTTGGTAGGCACTGGGACTATAAGAACAAAGAGTGCTTCCAAACTGCAGTAGTAAAAACCACTGGGAAATGTGGGGTAGTCTGACAGAAGTGGTAAGAATGATGGTTCTGAGTCAGGCACTGAATCAGAAAAAAAGATAAAAGAAAAAGAAAAAGCGAAAAAGAAAACTTGATCTAAGTGAATTAAAGCCACTTACATTCCTGGAAATGAATTATTTCCTCTTTTTCAAAAAAAGGAAAACAGACAAAGAGGTTAAGAATGTAATTATATGTCACAGAAAGTATTATATGGCAATTATGTTCAGGGTACAGACCAAAACTCGGGTACACTGCCTGACTTCTGCAGAGTGTTGCCTGTGCTCCTATTTACTTTTCAGCACTTCCTCTCAGAGGCTCTCTTTTAGCCCATGTCCTCTGCAGGCTTTCAGAGGAAGCTCTGGGTATTATTCCGTGTCCAGAGTAAACAGAAAGCACAGCACTGTCCTCTCTGCATAATCTCTCTCCTTCCCCTGTGAATTTACAAATACTGTAGAAAAACAGAATGATCACAGAAATAGCTGTTTTAGAAGATCCCTCCTCACTGAGGACTCGGTTCCCTGCTTTGTCAGGGAGTTCAGGCGTATCCGTGACATCATTCACTATTTACCTCCCCGAGGCTCCAAGGAAGTACCAAAACCATCTCCCCTCCTTCCCATCTCAGAATATTTTCATTTCATCCATCTCTGCCTGGACACAGAGTGCCTGGACACTGTGGCAGGGGGTGTTTTCAATGCACACTGATGTTTTTTGCCCAGTCATATGTCAGGAGGGAGCGTCCTCCCACTGGTATGAGCAGCATGACCACGAAGGAAGATGAACAGTAACTGCATTATGTCCTTGAGAAGATGGATGGAAGTGAGAGGGAAGATGGTTTTGTGAGCTGTGTTTCAGGGCCTTGCTCATTAGTTGCATGACATTGCTGCATTTGTTTTCTGGTGTTTACAAACAGAATTAAATCAAGGTTGTAAACCAGAAAAACTTATTCATGTGCTTTGTAGATTGATGACAGACAACATAAAATGCTAAAAAAGAGATCAGCTGCAATTAGTCTTTAAAGAACCTAATCATCAATATGAAATTGACAACCAAGATTTCAAATAGTTAACCTCTTCTGTCCTATATGCTCAGTCTTTTTGTGTTGTGTGATTTGTTTTATTCTTTGCAATTTTTTTTATGGATGGAAGCTGTTTGGAAATAAATATACTAAGATTTAGTTATTCCTAAAACTTTATCCTTTAATGGCAAAAATCCATTTGCTTATGAAATGAGGTTGCTGAACTGGGCATATCCAGACTCTGCCAATCATCAGAGAGGGCTCAGTCATTCTTAATTGGCTGAAGGGTAGAAAAGGAGTGGGGCAATTTCCTACAGACTTTCTTCTGGCTCTCCTGGTATAATGCCTTGAAGTAGATGATGCTGCTATATTACAGAGACCACCAGGTTAAATTAAGATTATAAAAATGACCCCAAAATTTTACAGAGTTGCAAACATAATTCTCTTATTATACCAAAGAAAGTTTATTTCTCGCCCGTTCCCTTGAGAGAAGAGTTAAAAATTGCCCTTTTATGGGAAGACAACTGCCCAGAAATCCCCAGAAAAAGCAATCTGAGCATGGGCAGGGCTGGCTGGAGCCCAGGCAGTGGCACTGGCGAGCCCCTGAAGCAAAACTGTGCAGCAGAAGCTGCTGCAGAGCTTCCCTGGCAGGTGCTGCTTGGAGAAGCCTGAGGCAGCCCAGCCTGTGGGAGTCCAAGATGAAGCAAAGTGAACAGGACTGAAAGAAAAAAAAAAA
>VYZR01043807.1:5040-18714 GCA_013400675.1 Oxylabes madagascariensis
TTTTTCAGGTTGGAGAGTCCTGGTCTGTTTTACTCATTTACAGACAGACCTGGTGATAAAATTCACTTGTTTTCTTACAATTAAGGTCAGTTATTTCGCTCCTCAAGATCAGGTCTGAAATGCAACTGAAGGCTGAAACAACACTCCCAAGCCTCCATGATTAGGGTTTATCCATGAGTAGCCAAGACCTCACTGTACATGATGCCCTACCAACACCCCTAGCCCAGCTCAGCTCCAGGAGCAACAGCATCCATCAGAAATATGTCAAAACTGCTGGTATGTCCTGAAAGGGTCAAAGCAAAGATGATAAAGGGTTTATGCTCAAGATTCTCATGTATTATTCTGGCTGTCCTTGCAGCAGGCACAAGTTAGGAGACTCCTTCCAAGGCCTGATCTCATTAAACTGCAAGAGAATTTCACTGAACGTTCACTCAGTTTTCTGCGCTTTTTGCCCTTTTTGGCAGGAAAAGGTGCTTTTGATAGCTCGTCTGTTTAACAAGGAAATTCCTAAGAGGATCTTTGCTGAGAATGTACAAAAATCCACTGACAGCTGCTCTGATGGTTGCTCGTTTTTGGGTTAACACACTGTATTTAGACAGGAAGCAGTTAAGGAAAGGTACAATTTATTAAAAACAGGCTCAGTTCCAAAACTCACATTACGGTACAACACATGGCACAGAGACAACACACTCCCACTGCAGCTACCTGCATGGACAGACAACCCCAGATTCCCATGTCTGTGTGAGTCTGGTGCAGGAGCTGCAGTTACACCCAGGGAGAATAGGACCCACACCACTTGCAGTCCTTCAGAACTAGAATACTGCCATAAATTCCTTCCTTAAAAGACACGTCCTGCTTTTCCACACAGTGCAAAGTGAAGCCTAATTTTTGCATTTCTTTTTAGATCTTTAAAGCAGCTGTCAGATAGAAAGCTCTCTCTCTGAAGGGCTCACACGGTCCCTCACACCACAGCATCAGTGTAACCCTAATTATCTTTATTGCATCTTTGGGAAAGATCTCCTACAACTTACAGGAGGGGAAACTGAGTCAGAAAGCTATCAATGATTTTGCTTGGTGCTCCACACTGTAGAGCAGGATGATGGTCACTCTGACTCTTACAGAATCCCCCCAGCAGTTATCTCACTGAAAAACACTGAGATAAGTGCACATTATCTTATCCACTCCAGCACTGAGGCGGATGTGGGGTTTTGCCCCCCTCCCCACCCTGGTGGCTACAGGCCCCCTCCACCAGCAGCCTCTCCCCTTCTGCTCTTCTTCTACCCCCAGGGAGGCTGCATGGCTTTGGTGGGACAATTTCTGTATGTTCCAATCCATGAATCCCATGGGACTCACACTGAGAGTGCTGGAAAATCCACATCTCCCTTCCAGCAGAGGAATGACCCTGGTGTGCCCTGCCAGGCACCAACTCACATCAGCACAAGGCTTGTGCTCCAGACACAGACTCCCATTCTCCTCAAGTACCCAGCAAAGAAAACCTCTGAAGCGGGTTCATGAAGCACCTGATGTCGGCCTACACGAAACAGCAACAAAATGGTCACTTCCAGAAAATGGTTGCTATAAAAAAGATGAGATTTTGCCATCCACTTCAGAAATTCCCATGACCATGTGGTGACTATTTTACTCTCTTTACAAAAGCACAGAAACTCCCACCTCCCCCTCTCCCTGCCCGTGTCAGCAGGCTCGCTGGGATGTTTTCATGTACACCCACATTTGTCTTTCCTCACATGATATCACAGAAACATTTCAGTTTGCTCTTTTCATATGCTGCATTCCGAAGCATTTCTGTCAACAGTGAGCTGCATCCCCACCATAAGCTCATGTCTGTAGTCAACTGGTAAGCAGCCATTAAATCCCACACACAGCCAGAGCCTGTTGGTAAAGACCAGGATCAGCACAAAGCAATGACACACCGCAAGGACACAGACACACATGAGCCTCTCTTGCCCTCACTGCAAAGGTTTTTGCCCATTTGAAGCCCCACATAAACCACGGATGTGTAAAATAAAGTATCAATGAAATTTCATGAAGGTTCACGCATAGATTTCCCCCCCAGCAGCTTGGTGGTGCAGATCTTGGAGTAGCTGGCTGCTGTACCAGAAGCGCCATGGGGTCTGGTCATTTAACGTGTAGATGGAGGATCTGGGCATGGCTGACATGGAAGTCACAGCTTCAGGGCTTCTGGGCATTTAGGAACTGAGTTCTGGCTGCTGCACTGAGCACAAGAACTTCAGCAGGGCTACTGAACCATGCATAGGGGGAAGAGAAGCAGTGCTTGCCTGGAAGTGGTGGTACTTTGCATTTTTCCACAATTAGAAAATTCAGCTGTGGCTGAATGGATTTATATCTGAAGTATCAAAAAGAATATTTTTTCTGCCTCTAGAGAAAATAGCATCCCAAGCTCTAATTTTTATTAAAGCAACTGTAGAGAGCAGTCTAGAATGAAATTGCCATCTGAATCTTAATTATACCTTCACAATGAAACACTGTAGCGAATTACATGTAAGATTAAAAAAAAGGAGTGATATTAACATATAATGAGCCTCATCAATTACTGTGGATCAGGAAAAGTACTCCTCATATTATTGAAATGGTTTAATTTGCATGACTGGATGATTCAGATTCTTCTTGGTCATTCATTCAAATCTCCCCAGAAGACATAGCCACAGAGAAATGTCCCGTAGCAGTCTTGGCCTCAAATAACTAAATTAAATACACCGTTAGTTACCCTCTTATTTTGCAGCAGGGAAATTGAAGAGATCTCCTGTGGTAAGTCCAGGGAGGAACACAGATCTTTAGCCATTACTGAGATAACTGTATATGTATATAAAATCATTATGATTTTTATAGTACAGCAGTATGTAAAATGACTTGCATATTTGAGTTCAACTTCTCATGGACAGAGGCTCAGTCCCATGCTGGAAAAAGGAGATATATTTTAACAGTTAAGCAAGGAATGGACTTAAGGATAAAGATCACTGTTCCCACCATTTGAAGATGAGCCCAATATAATAAAATACCCAAGCAAAAAATAAACTATACCAAGATCCCAAGGTTGTGTGTGCACTTGGGTTTAGTCCCAGCTTAGCCACTGGAGACAGGTAGTTGAGAGATCTGGGAATACAATAGCATGTACAGGGGAGCCACACTGAGATATTTCCTTCAATTTTGTCAGTCTTGGATTTTCTTGGCCATCCTTGAGAGTTTTCCACAGCTATGACTGCACTGGTTTATGACAACAAACAGCTGGATGATGGGCACAAAGATACAAGTCAGGAGCTGCTTGGCAATGTTTTGGACACCACATTTATCCTCTCTACTTTAATATTCCTGCTCAAGAGTTACATTATTTCCCTGCTTTGCAAGGACATTGGGGCAATCCATTTAATACTGTTGAGCAGATTAAGATGTTGAATGAATATCGATCACTAAGCTCATTCTGACTTCAGTACCATATACATACACAGGCCAATCTTCAAGACACTTCTGATGATCAGCACTGACTGATTATATTTAATGAAAACTAGTTTAGAAACACATTTGAGTCAGGTATCATTCATTCATTTCCAGATTCAATCAGCAAAGGAGAGGGGGAAAGTTTGTTTCCTTTTCTGCAGATTAAAGGCTGCGTCTGCTTTGAAAATTAATCACTTTCTGCTGTCATAAAGTCCTCCAAGAAGCAAACTGATGGATTGGCATCAGGTTACTCACAATAAACAGATATCCACATGCCTGCAAGCTTGTAAAGATTAAGGATGGAAAAGGATTTTTTGAGGTACACAGAGATACCATCGTGAGAAATGACTTGAGGAAAACAAAGGCAAAATCTTAATTTGAAAATGCACTGTGGAGTATTTATTAGAGAATGAAGCAGAGATAAACTTCCAAAGGGAGTTCTGAAAATTTCATCACTTGCAACTGGGTAGAAATGAACCAGACAAAGTACCTGAGAACATACTATCAGGTGCACTCACGTTTTGGCAGGCAGATCATTTAGGTTACTTTAAAAGCTCCTTTTCTAATTGATATTCCAGGAAGACCCATAGATTTTATTGCAAACCCCTGGTCCACCGAGACCCTCAGTAAGCCTGGGCTGTTAGCAGGGAAAAGAGGAGAGGAAGGACCAACATGTTCTTGGGACATTTTTCAGGAGCACAACCCAGCCATGCACCACACTCCCCTCTTCTCCCAACCCCCGGCCTCAGTCACCAAGCACAGAAAAGAGCCTGCAGGCCTTTACTGCCTTTAAAAACTATCTATCTAACAAGTGACCGCCTGGCCGTGTCCTGGCTTTAAATCAGAGAGATGGCAGGACATTCAAAACATCCCTTGTGGGCCACAGGCATCCTTGTGCCACCACCAAGTCACGGGTGTCCCAGCCATGCCCTTGTTGTGGGCAGCACGATAACAAAGAATGGATAATGACTCCAATTAGGAGGTGTGAATGTCATTCCACTCCCCCTGCTCTCTTCTAGGTCACTATGAATGTGTTTGAAAACTACTGGCACAGCAATTTAACGATAATTCATATTTAATTTGCACTCTGTCATCTCTGTTTTTTCTATAGGCTTTAATAGTTTAATTTAACCATCTTAAACACTGTCTATATTACCGAGACATAATGTGTATTTGAGATTTGAGCAGCTGCATGGCACAAAATAATATTTCACATTTATATTGTGCCTTTCATGCCGAAGATGCTGAAAAATGCCTTGATTACTATATCCACAGAAGAATCAACTCATCCATCACTGAAATGCAGTCACTTCTAGGTTGGAAACCTCATTAGTCTTTAATAATTTAGGCAAAATAGAGCAGAATATTCCACTCTATGAGGAGGCAAGTTGAGAAGGTAAAATTAAGTTATCCAAAACTGCAGTTGGGCAGGGCTGTCTCATACACTCACCCTCATGACAGGAAGTTTTTTATGACTCTCAGATATCTAATCAAAGGCAGTACCTGCAGGAACAGTTTCCCTTACACCAGCATGGTTTATTACCGGTCAAGGGAAGGAAGGCTCTGTTGTCTGCTGCCTGCCTCGGCTCTGCCTCTCCCTCTGCCACCTCCCCTCTGGGTCAGTAAGTCCCAATCTGATGCCAGTCAGAACAGACCCTTGAAAACATAAAGAAGCAGTGAAATGATTGCCAAAGTTTCTCACTCCCGCACTGTCGAGGACAGATCCTTCAAGCCAGTGAGAAAGCACCCCCTGATGTTGCTGTGCTCTGAATCAGGCCCTAATGAAGCCCAGCCATGCTCTGCCCTTCAGCCCCATGCCTGCTCCCATCACCAGCTGCCAAATTCCCAAATGAACAGGTGCCTGGGGAGAGCAACTTTCATGTCTCAGTGAGTGCTCTGCTCAATCTTTCCACAATGGCAGAGGAGAGCTCTCTTACACACGTAGATGGAAACCATCTGCTGATGATTTTGGCTCCCACCTCATTCAGCTGCCCTGTGACCCCTCCTCTGACCAAAGCAAATCCATGGTGTTGCAGCCTCTTCCCAAGATGTCACATCCTCCAGGCCCTGGCAGCCATGGAAAGTGATGCTTTCCCATCTAGTATCCCAACTCAAGCTTTGTCCCACTGCTGCATTTTTGTGACAGTGATCCAGGGACCAAGTGCAGTAACAGGGAAGTGGGTGGGTGGAGAACAAATGTGCCAAGCTTAATAAAGATTCTCCCTATTTCCAACAGCATTATCATCCATGTTCATCACTTATTAAAAGGCTTTCATTTATGAAGCCTTTAAAGCCCAGTTTAATAACCTGCAATCATTACTTGAATCACAAAATTTGCTTTTTATTATATTGTGTAAATGAAGCACTGTAGCATTTAATGTAATTTATTTTTTCCTCTCCCTCTTTTCTCAATGTTTTTAAAATCATTATGATCAGGTGTTTTTCTCAACCTCCTCTAAAAATGCACTGCACAATATCTGTGGGCCCAAAGTAACACTGTTCCTGGGTTTTGAGTACAGCAATGAAAGACCAAAGATAATAAACCAGCCTTTCCTGTGTGCTTGCTGCCTCTGAGGTTTCTAACTAGATTGTTCAGACCATTCGCTCTCCCTAGGGAGAGGCTTTAGGTCCCCTTATATCCAGGAGACATAAAAAAGGAATTTGTTCATTATTAATACACTGTCTCCAGGAGGCTATTTTTTAAAAATCAGAATATAAATTCAAAATTGAATTTATACCTATGCAGACTGAGAACACGGCGCTGTCGATGGGGTCGTCTGGAGTTACGGGTGAAGGAATGGTAAAAAACCACCAATAAGATTCTGCTGCTGGGGACTTGCCAAGAGTCACGGCCATTTGAGGCCAGTGACAAAGACATTTGCCCAGGGACTGTGCCTTACTGAGCTGCCAGGGTGGCAGCAGGGGCAGCCACCTGCTTGCTGAGATGGCACAGAAATGCTTCTCAGCCCCAAGACTAGTGTGAGCTCTCCCAGAGTGTCCAGGCACATCCTGAAATCAAATGTGTGCCTCCGCAGCTCCAATGGGACTTACAGCACCATGTCTCACGTCCTTCATGAGGCCGGTCTTTCATGAAGACAGAAGGAAAACATTAAAACACCTGGAGTAAAACCAGAACGAAAAATAAAACAGGAAGAAAATCTAACACTGGAAACTGGTCAAAACTGCAAAGCTGAGAGATGTGGATCCAAAACTTGGAGCAATTCTAATCAGGGGTTTGGTTCTGGCTCATCTGTAATTGAAATGAAGTAAAAATCTGCCTGAGACAGTCAACAATCTCAGCTGTTTCTGAGATCTGGCTTTCATTAATTTCATTAACATCTAAAATGCATTCTTGTTGCTTGTTCATATGCTGAAGAGTAAGTGAAAGAACAACACACCAGGAAACCAGTTTATCTTTGTCTTTGCAGAGGAGCAGATGCAGTATCAGTCTCAGGGGCACACAGACCCCTTGCATGGAAAATGACAGCAAAGAGTTGTGCAAGTGTGGGAATTTTTAGCCTGAAAAATAAATAAATTGGAACTAGCACTTCGATCAGTACCTCATGCACTTTGGGGAGATACACCAATATTATTAGTATTAATCAGTGTGACAATCTCAAGCTACACTTTGCCAGCCTTGTTCCAGAGAAACGGTCAAAAAGACAGAAGTAGTATGGAGCCCTCCCAGAAATGTGTGCTTTGTGAAGCCAGATCTGGGGATCCTGCAAAAGGCTCATGCCCTTCCTGATTCTTATGGAAGGATAAATATCACAGATCAAGTTCCTGGGCAGAGGGATGGATTAAACATGCTCTAGCTGGGTGTGTGTAAATGGCATTTCCAGGGTAAAATTGCATTTCCACCCTTCCCTTCAGGTAATTCAGATATTTAAGAACAGGGCGAAAATGGGAACTGGGAGGTTGGTTCCTCATGCCTCTGAAACAGAGCTGCAGCACCTGATGAGATGAATTTCCCGTGTGCTCCCCACTGCTCTGCAGGTGCTAAAACCCCAGCCCATGTGGCAGAAGGGGCAGTGTGTGTCTGCAGCCTCAGCAGCCGCAGTGAGGGCTGTGCCCACCCAGCCCCTCCAGAAACCTGCACTCACCAAAGGCAGATCCAGCAGCGCTCCGGGGCACGCACACTGCCTGCCAGGGGCAAGGAAGCCACTTTCAACCTATGGAGGGTATCAGGGCACAGAAACCCTGCACAAACTTTCAGTCAAATTGGACAAACTTTTAGTCAAATTTCCCTTGATCTAAACCATTTTGCCAGACTCCATCTGTCCTCTAGTGTGAGGCAAGTCACCAACAGGGCGACTAGAGGGTGCTACAACATGTATGGGCCTCAGATTCCACCCCCTGGCATTTAGAAATTCATGGCATAAATTAACTGTTCAGCTCTGTGATGATGCTGATTTGCTTCACTTGGCAGATATTTTACTACAAGAGAGATGATACTTTCTGAGACCTGTCATCCTTGAGTTTTCAAATCCACTGGCATGTTTAATAGCAAAAAATATGGAAGACAAAAATAATCTTGTACAGATAAAGACCTCCGTGTCACAAATGACAATTCAGTTTAATTAAGCCAGCTCACATATATTCCAGCCATAAAACTTAATATCAGCTAAAAATTCCCATCAAATGCAAATTTTCTTTAGTGATTTATTTATGCAATTGTGAGACAGGGAAAGCACACAAAGCAGTGGGAGCTGCAGGCTGAAGTAAACAGTGCTGTCAGAATATGCAAAGCAAGGGAAGAACACAAAAAAAAAAGAGAAGGAGAAGGAAGGGACAAACATTCTCTGGCTGGAAAGTTATTGAGTGTTTGGAGCCAAAGAGGAGTGGAAAGCTTGGAAAGGAATTTCTACATGTAACCTACAGACTCTACCCTATTTCCACGCCCAGCATCTCTCCCATTTAGCTAACAAATGAGAAATCTTTTGGGGGGGTAGACACAGGGTTAGATTTGTGGCTTTAAAGGTCATTGCCTAAAACCAGCACCGCAGCAGGCAGAAAGGAGCTTTGCAGTTGGTCGGCTTCGGCGGATCCCACACTTTGAGGAGCGCTGGCAGTGAGGTAATCCCTTAGGAATGCGTGTGCGGTTGGATGGCTGTGAAAAGAGAGCGGTCAGCTACCAAAGCTCTGTGCTGAATATTCACGTCACACACACAATCATTTTTCTTGTTAAGTATTGAGAAGAATGGGAACATTATAAATGCAGTATCTTCTCTGGCTACAAGTTTAGCTGCTTGAAAAAGATCTCCCTCCCCACTCCTCCACTCCACCAGCTGTGCTCCACCTCCATCCCCAAACCAAATCTGCACACGCTGAACTTTATAAGACATTAAAAAACTGGGAGGAAAAATTAAATACAACTGAACTAAAGCTAAAGAGTAGGAAGTTTAAAATGTGATGATGCACAAAACTGTTAAAAGCATTTCAAGGTCATTTGTCTATCTAAAAATGACTCTTTATTGAGCACATAACCCCATGCCACATGATTGGGTTATATCCATATCCATAGTCAAAGCAAGTGCTTTCCTCTCTACATGTTGAGGAGTCCTTTTGCCAACAACAGATGAGTTTGCTTTGCCAGTGCCAAGTAGTATTGATAGTGTTGGTTGTTGACAATATTTTTATTTGCTTGAGGCACTTAGCAATTTGTTGCAGGGAGGCAGAGAAAGAGTAAGTGTTGATCAGGCCTCCAGCCCAAAATCAAGAACATCATGGAAAGTTTCCCACTTATTTTAGTGAGTTTTTCATCAAACCCTAAGCAGGAAAAAATGCTTTCAGTCACTTTTCTGATCATTTGCCAATAAGGCTAGACAGATAATCTTCCTTTTTTTATTTTCTTTCCCCTTCCTTTCTTCCTGTTTCAAATGGGTCTGCATTGGCATTTATCTGTCCATTTTCATATGTGCTTGATCACCCTCTGCTTAGTTCAGGGGCTTAGGGCTCACAGTTTGCCTGCACAGAAGCAAGATAACAGCACCTCACAGAAGTAATTTTCAAATTAATGGTATCTACAAAGAAAGAGAGAATTAGACCAATCACATGCCTCATTTGAAAATAATATTTTTTCTGTTTTCTAAAAAAAAGTTGCAGATATTTGAACTCACAGGACTAGATTAAGTTTCTAGGTCAGTAAACTGATCATGAAATGATTAGCTTGAATGGCACATTTAAATGCCAATCTTTTTTTTTGCAGGAAACAAACAGTTTAAACATGCAATTCTTGACCTACTCTAGTACCCTTAAACTTACTACTTAATACAACGAAAGAAAGAAGGGTGGTGAAAAGTTGCCAATCCACTTCAAAGCTTCTTCTATATTTGTGGGTAAGCAAAGTCCAAAAAGGATTAATGAATGTTCTCAGAGAGATGAAAACTCACTGGGAACAAACTTTCTTGAACTAAGCTGCAAAAGACTCAAACAGATGCTCTGTACCAGGGGCCAGAATGCAAATTTACTTCAAATGTATTACAAATTTTAGCCTTCAACTTCTAAGCAGGCATATAGAAATGTCTTTACAGCTGTAACTAATTTCAGCACAGAGGTCTTCAGCAACGTGGCACTGGGGAAGGTCCTGGATGGTGTCTGGTACTGTTTATTTCCAGCTGAGGATTGCCCCAAGTGTAACTTCTCCCCTTCAGGAGACATTAACACTCCACAGATAGTAACTGACCAATCCTTAAAATCCAGCTGTTTCCTCCAGCTCAAAGTTCCTAACTTTACCAGTGGGAAAAGTGACATACAGTGCCCCTAAGGGACCCTAAGGTACAATGCCCTTGTCTGTTGGGGAATTGAAGTCCCCTATGAAACCACATCTTAACACTACACCCAAGTATTTCACAAGAGGATGTGAAATGCCCACTTCAGACAAGGAGGACCGCTTTTTCACTCTCCATTAATGAAGTTCATTAACTCACACAGACAAAAGGTGCTTTCTGGGTTTCTATTTCTACCACCATGACTACAGCAAAGTCTGCTCATGCTTCACATACAGAATGGTTGCCCCCACTGGAATTTCTGCAACCAGTGCATCTCCCATGCAACATATCCAGGAAGCTGATTGTCTGCATGAAATCATTTCCATAATTTTGAAACTGTCCCAATTCCACATGTTTGGAAGGAGAGAACCAGGGCCAATGGTTAAAAAAAATTACACTACTAAAAAGTTACTTTCCTTTCAACTATTGTATCAAGTTCATTAATACCTTCTGCTGTTGGTGAAATGATCCCCCATTAACATTTCAATTTATTATTGCTGCTCCATTAATGAGACCACAAAAAATGGAAATGAGGCCTATAAATATGCTAAGAGTTAAAGTCACGAATCATAACAGCGTGCGCACTTTATGAGTAACGTTTCGGTACCACTGGCATTCAAAACAGCATGGAAGGATGGCTCTGCTGCATAAGCATCTGGCTTAACAAACAACACCCCAAATGGCCCAAAGAGAACACCACAATTCCTGAAATGACAGGTTAAAATATCAGCAGAGTCAAATCAGTCTCAACCCCAGCTGCTGAGTTCCATGTGGTTCATTGTTAAAATGCTTTTGGAGAAGGACTTCCTCAGTGAAGGTCATTGGGACTGTTAAACTTCAACAAGCAAATCCTGCAGGAGGAAGGGCTTGTCTCCATGTCCTTTGTTTAAAATACCCCTTTATTCCATGTTAAGTATCTGCTGACTGGCACCACATCCAGTACTGGGGGATATTGATCTCTTGATAGTCCATCACATCTTCCAGGAAAAAGGGGAAGCTACAAATAGAGAATTCCAGTCTTGGGAACCACATTAGGATTCATCTGAGAAATAAATTTATTGCCAGGTAGCCTTTTAGATCCAGCAGGCTCCCACAGTTCCTCTGTTGATATTTTCACCAACAAACAGTGAATATCCTCCATGGGTCAAGAAACATCCTTATGCAAATGGCATTACTGCAACTTGCATTTTCAATTATTAATATTCCACTTCCCATCTTACAAATGTTTTCAGAAAAGGAGGAAAGCAGAAGCTCATTCCCCCAGGAACAAAAACACAGAATGTGATACCTCACTGAGTTGGGAAAGGAACGGTCCTTTCAGCACAGGGATGTCATATCATGCTAGCAACACTTTTGTTTCTGCATTTCATTTCTCTCTACTGATTAAAAATGATCAATTCTACCCCATTTTTTGAGCATAGCTGACAGCGCTAGGCTTATGCTAAATGAAATATGTAGCACTATCATCTTGCAAGGAGCAAACTTAAAATTATTACATTATTTTTTCTGATTTATTTTCCAGGAATCTCAGATTTCATGACAGGGACTGGCTTTGCTCTGAGGTCTTGCAATGTCAGTGAGAAGAGAACACCGCAGACCATGCTGTTTTTAAGCATTAACAGAAGAAATGGTCTCAAATAGCCAGTTTGCCACGGCAGCAATAGTAGGTTTGAAAAAAAATCCAGACACCTTCAGTAAGATGAAATAAAACAAAAACATGAAAAGCAAACTATTTAATGAGAGCACAGGCTATTTCAATAAATCTAGTTATTTGATAAGCAGACTGCCACTGTCAGCCTTTTATCATCTGTGAAAATGCCTGATGGATCTTCTCTGTTTGCTTACAATTTCAGACCTTCGCCTTCGGATCAACATCAACATTTTGTTCCAGTGCCTCTAAGCACATGAATTGCTAGCAACCAGCCAGATTCCACCTTTCAGGAAGACTCTAAAGACTGACAACACAGGCATGGCTCAGTGCTGTGTACATATGGCACACAGACTGGGTAGTTCAAGGCTGTTAAATGTTCCACCTCTTCTAAGTTTGCCTAAAGGAAATGAAAACAGTTCCTGCAGAGAGTGTACCCACATAAAGCTGTAACAAACATTTAATTTTAGCTTCTCTGAAACAGGATTAGTCTGTGCATTCTTCACTGCCAGTTACTAGTGCTGCTGCTCAGATGAGGTGGGTTTGGAGGGTTATTAATTCCCATATTAATGATCAGCCTCCCCCACAATGCTGAAATATAGGCTCCTGAGTGTGTTTCAGTCTTGCTTTCCCACACTTCTTTCAATTCTTCCATAATAAGTAGATAAAGTCATTATTTGGATGAAAAGGACTTCAGTCCAACACAGGCTCACAATACTTTATCTAGCTTTGTGATTCAACTACACATTTCACCTTCTATGTAAAAAAAAAAAAAAACTTGCTAAAAAAAATAAAGAAAAGGCAAGCTAGAAAATAATTTTAAATGTACAGCTAGTTCCAGGGAAACTGCTGAAACAGCTACATCCTGTGTGCACTGTTTGTTTGTGCTGAACCAGTTAGCAGGAATGAAAGGCTGGAAAAACGNGAATGAAAGGCTCAGATACGATTTTTAAACTAGGCTGGTGAAAAATGTTTCACTCTCCAACAGAGTTGATTTGAAAGGATTATTTCTCTGCTACACTCTGAGAGAGCAATGCTGCCAGATGTCATGAATCTAAAATGCTTTATCTAAATCATAAGGTATCGCCTGAAATCATGTGTACTTTACATACCATGCAGCCTCTTTCTGTCCTTTTGCTGAAGTTTAGGTATAAAGCTTAGAGATACGACTGAAACAACCGCAGAAAACTCTATGGAGATTGAAGAGGCTTAAACTGGAGCAAAGCAGAAGTTATTCCATCAAAGTCAGCTCTTTAGTACTGAAGTTCATCTTCTTTATGCTGGCTAAGGATCTAACTCTACTATCTACAGATTGAAAGATGCTAAAAAAAGGACTATTTTTATATGCTCTACCAAATATAAAACATGTGAGTGAAACGTAGGCAGAGATTCATCTCACCCTACTTTATTCACCTGACCTAAGCTTAGGCTGCAAGGCCTTGGCGCATCAGCAGGAGATCAGAAGTCCCAAAGGTCAGCTCTTGTCACCCATGGGAGGGCCCTTCTGGTGAGTCACCCTCTGGAGATGCTCATCTCCTTCCTCCACTACTCAACAAAACTGGATTATGACAGACCGTCCCAATCAGTTGTAACAAAACAATCAGATAGCTGTGTGCAATATTGATCCTCCCCTTTTTCTCCCCCACTATTTTTGTGTCAGCAGGAATCCACTGACTTCTGCAAAGTTATTCACACTCAAATCCATCTAGTTATAATACTCTCCACAAAGCCATGCTCATCTGGACTCAAAGCTGTTAAGGACGCTGATTTCAGTTGTTCTAA
>VYZR01043807.1:18741-36636 GCA_013400675.1 Oxylabes madagascariensis
CAGAAAACAGGAGCGAAAAAAGGTGCCCAAAATGCAAGAGACTCACCGATCATCCTTTATATAAAGCCTTTCATTCTTTTCATCCAGGTTTTACCTCAACAAGAAGTTTGGTTTGACACCAGACAACTCTAACACAAGACCACTGAGAAATATAAAATACTGTAACAGCCCCTTACCATGGGATGAATTGTCCTGGACGTGAAGCAAAAGTAGATATTGTTCACACTTCAGTGCATCATTTTACAGTGAATTTTGCTGAAGTTTTTGAGAGTTAATAAGCTGCCTGCTTCTCTTTCAGTGTTCAACAGAGTCAAGTCTGTATAGAGGGAGGTAGAGAAACAGTATCTGATCTAAAGCTAGAAACTAAAGAGCTTATTTCCCCTCATCTGGTGAAGAATCCAGTAAGCCTCTTAGGCATGTAGCTGAAACCACAGTAGGGACAGTATAACCCTTCCTAGAATTGAAGAATCAGGAAGAAAGCAAGAAACAAGAGTCAAACGAGTTGTTAAATAGAGTATGCTTGGGGAGAGCTTTAATCAAAGGTGATGCATTGGGTAGGTCCTTCAGCGGACACTGCAGCTCTCATTTCATACAGGGAACTGGGACTGTTCCTAGTCTTGACTCAGAACTGATTCCACCTTTGAGCACCTCTCTCTACCCCGTCTGCAAAATGGTGATAACTCTTTATGAATAAAATCAGTGTATGGGAACTAAGCCTTATCCTTCATGTCTTCAGGCAGGCAACACCCTGGGGAAATTAGTGTGGGATTTCCCAGGCAAAAGGTTAGAGGACAGAGCCCAAAGCTATGGGACAAAGCCTGGATAAGGAGGAAGGGGTGACCCAAGTACTATGCCCTTCACGTATCTCCTGAGTAGTGCAAAGTATTTCCCAAGTTTCTTGCTGCAAAGCAAAGCTGAGAGATATTGCTACTCTACAAACACGGACATTTCATCAAAGGACATCAAAACAAGTTTTGCCTTTGTTTTGTCCTTCATAACTTAAAAAGGCATCTCCCGAATAAACAAATCCCCTTACTGTTTCATTGTCTCCAAACATGCTGCTTCCACCTGGAGCCAGCCTCTGCAGCAGCCATCATTTTGTTCCAGTATGGTAAACATCCTTTCTTCCCTTCCCCCTCCTCTCCCCTTTCCTACCTGGGGAATTCAGCTGCTTGCAGAAAAACTTGAAAAGAGAAAACCTGAATAAAATGTTGGCTTCTATGACCCAGAAATAAGAACTGAAAAAAAAAGTGAAACCTTATGCCTTGTCCCCAGTGGCTCAGGGACTTGGAGCCAAATCAAGGCCATGAAAAAAGAATATTGCTCTTTGTTTACAATAAATAAATAAATAAAGGACTACTCACTCCTGCCCTTTGGGATATGTTTCTAAGGAGGAAGAAATTCCCTGTGGAGTTTATTATGTGTAGAAGGGATGTGTGCCTCCTAGGGAAAAGCAGTGGGGGCAGTTTTTCCCTTGGTGATTTCTCTCCCACCTTTATATCACTTTTTTATTAATTTTTGCAAGTCTCACTCCCCTCCCTTCTGCAATCAGTGAAGCCACACAAAGGAACATGCAGGTAATTCAGCCACTCAAAACTACACAGCATCTCCTCTCCTATATAAACGATCAGTGTGTGGCCTGGGTTTCATTTGCAACTGTAAATGAAACAGGCCTACAACTGTGTTCATAATCCTCCTTAATTGAATTTCTGTGACAAAACCCAGACAAAATTATTACCCTCAAGTTAACAGTTTGTGCGAAGTAGCCAAGGGTTCCTGGGAAGCCTTAAAACAAATGCAGGACAAAACTGGATACCACAAAGCAGCTATTTGGTGTTGGTACCATTTGTTTGAAGCGGGGGAGGTTTCCCTGGAGGAATAAGGTCATTTTAATATGAAGGACAGGCCAGGAATTCAACACGGGCCAAAAAAAAGTGAGAATTAAATAAGCAGTGAACGAGCTTGGATGTAAACCAGCGTATGCTGCTCACACCACAGCTACTGGAAGGAGGTGTTGGGCTGTCCTGGCTGTTTGAAGGGCAGCATCATTCACAACTTGGTGTGGCTCACGGGACAGTTTCACAAATCCAGAAGGACTTCAGGCAACTGTTAGGTTTGCGTTGAAGCTCACACCCCATTGAAAGCCTATCTCCTTTAAAGTTCTCATGTAATAATTTCCTTCAACTAGATCATCAGTTCTATGGTAAACACGCAGAGCCTTAGAATGACATCAGGCTGCTGGTAAAATATCTAAACTTACTTTTAAAATGTGAGAACCGCTGCTAAATGAAAACAGTGATGCAAAAAGGGCACTATCCTGCAGGGCACTCCCACAGTTTTCAGAAAAAAAGAATTAAAGCCTTTCCTTTTACCCAAATTTAGTGTTTGTTTTTCTTTTGGATGCTACAGATGTTTTCTTGACAAAGTTGATGTGAACAGAGACGTCTGTTTGCAACAGCTAACTTTGTGTGTCATGGCCATGTACTTGGACAAACATTCTATATTTTACCCCAAAGTACCATGTTTAAGTCATCTCTGTATCAATTGGTAACTAAAGCAAACTAGCAAAGTTATTAGGGATCAAAGCAGGCTCTTTATGCTTCAGTTTATAGAGTTGATCAGAGCAGGGAAAACCATGTCATCCCAAGGCAGTGCCTGCCTGGGTTACCGCCCCACATGCTCATAGAAATTAATATCCTTTGCATTTGAAGCAGAAGGCAAGGCTACAAGGGAATGGGGAAGGCTGAGGTAATGGAAACAGAAATCCTACAACTCCTCAGTATGCACCCATGTCTTGTGTGTTACCCAGCCCTCTCTGCAGGCAGAGTTGATGGAAATTTAGGGGTAGAGGAGGCTGGCGGGGCCTCATGTTAAAATTTCCTCCAAGTAAAATATTGCTATAGGTGATTAAATGAGCATTCCTATTCAGAAACAGGCAGGCAGAGACCAGCACTCATTTCCACAGACCTCTGTGCCACTGCAGGACAGTGGGTCTCTGTCCCCACCCTCACTTGCAAGGCACAGCTGACATAATGAGGGACCTCAGAAGAGTCTCCAGAGACATCTCCCAGAGATCCCAGAGGGGTAACGATCAGGTGCTACTGCTTTCTTCGGTGTCTCTGCTGTGCCAAACATTTCAGCAGTTGCATTATTACCTGACTTTGAGAGATTGCTCATTAGCCCTTGGGTCCTGTGCCACTTTAAGCAACCTTTGCAGAACAACTTTTTTATAGTTTGTGTGCTCTGTTTTTCCTCAGGCCACAAGTTAAACACACTGAACAACACCAGAGAAAGAAATAAACACTGAGTCAGAAATGAATAGATGCATATGCACATGCCTAATATCCCCACACACACACATACACAGTCAGGGCCAGAGATCAATGTTTTCAGGAAAAAGCATGAGGGAACAAATTATCACAGTGCTTTGTCAGTGGTAGCAAAGGAAAGAAAAAGGAACATTCAAAAGGGTGATGAAAGGTTTCAAGAAAAAGCAATATATTTTTATGTACTTATAAAATCCATTGGCAATGACTTTTCTGGTTAATTGGTTTCATCTTATTAAACTGAAAACATATTTGTAAAATCCAGACATATTCAAGCATAAGTCCAAGTTCTTCACCAAAAGCCAATACACCATTTCAAAAAAGAAAATTCAGCAATACAAACCATTTTCCATTAGCCTGAAATCACAGCACTCTTAATGGGAAGAGAAATGGATAGAGTGTTTCACTTCTCTAAAATGCACTTTGGAAAAATCACGTAACTCATTTACCCCAAAAATGCCATCCTCTTTCTCCCTGGCCCTGTGAAAACGGATGAATATTTTTGGCCCAATTATGCCGTGATTTATAAACCAACATTCTGCTATCTTTCCTTGCACTTGTCATGTTCGACTTCTTCCCCTTTATTAGACCACTCTTCTTCCCATTAAATAGTCCCTCTGTCTCACTTGCCAAAGAACTGCCAATGGGCCCCTGATTTTACAGAAGAATAGACTCAGCCTTACCAATGGAAAATGGCCTCTAATGTACCATGGACACAGCACAGTGAAGCATGGTAATTTGCCTGTGTTAATGATGCTACTTCACAATGATCTGGAAAACAAAATTCTCTAATAGCTAAATGACATCCAGTCCTTCTGCTGCCTGTTGAATTCAAAATCAGTGTGAGCAAAACTCAACATCCTTTAGGAGATGAGCTAAAAGTGGTTGCAATGTTTATTTCCCCCCAAATTCCTGATTGGCATTGAATCACTAAAATGGGTGATTTGGTGCTGGGAGCGGGACAAAAAAAACCTGAACCAAGTGTTTCAAAATGTTTTAGCAGCTCAAAAGCAAGTGGAGAAAAACTAATGAACATACATGTAAATGTTTTTGGACATACTTGACGCTGGCATGATTTTGTGTAAAATACCACTATTAAGCAGCACTAAAGTATAATTCAGAATTTTCTCTTTTTTAGGTGAAAAGAGGAAGTCATTACTGTGGGAAGGACAGAGGAGCAATCTGCATGTGCCATTGCTTACTTCTGAAGATGTTCCAGTTCCACAAAGGCCTGAGCTCTTGAGTGCTAAATCAACCCCGAGAAATGTCTTCAGCCACAGTTCTCATCAGAAAGCTTCTTAGAGCTGGGTTCCCTAGGCTGCCTGGCTGGGCAAAGCACTGATTGCTTTGGCCAGTCAAAGAGTCATTGCTCCAAAAGTCAATCTTCAAATACAGCACATTAAGCTACTCCGTGGGAGAAACTCTGCTCTCATATACGGCCAAACACAACAGGCAGAACAGCACCGGCTTTGATGACATTATTTGGAGTGCACAAGAAGGGACCAGGGATCATAAACAATCATATGGTTCATGTTTGGTAATCCTCTGGCACTGTTGAAAGGTTGGAGAATAGACTCAAACACAGGTTTATGAAAAAAAGATGAACAATATTTACAATATTGCTCATATAAGAAAAGGCTTCTGTGATATTTTCCAAGGGCAGAGGGAGCGATTTGTCATCCAGTTGCAGTTCTGTGGATTTTGTAGCAGTCTGATTGGCACACTCCACACGTTCCTTGTCCAAAACTTTCTGGTACAGCTGTGCAAAACAGGAGCAGGACTTGAATTCAAGAGTGGCTGAGAATATAGGACCAAGCCATTTCAATTTCATCTCCATTTCATTTCACAGACTCACACAGAATCACAGAATTATTTAGGTTGAAAAAGACATCTGAGATCATCAAGACCAACCTTTGACTGACCTCCAACTTGTCAACCAAATTATGGCACTGAGGGCCACGTCCAGTCACTTCTTGAACACCTTCAGTGATGGTGACTCCACCACCTCTGTGGGCAGCCCCTTCCAATGCAATCCTTGTCCAGGCATTTTTCAATCCATGATGTTCATTACTTAATAAATCCTGAGGTAAGACCCTATCCTTATTAAGAGACAGCTTTTACTGTATAGTGCTTAGGGTGTTGTTGGGAATGGAAGGTGGAAGGGAAGTAAGATTATTTACTGTAGAGCTCTACACTTGATTCTCCTGTGCTTACCACAGGAAAAGTTTGTCAATGCATGTTGAAAATAAGCACCTGAAGACTCTCTAAATCCCTGTTTATTCGATCTGGAGTAGCACTTCAGGGGAGTACTAAAATCTTCAAGGCAAACGCCACACATCACGTATTAAAAATTCTCCAAAATGTTGTATTATTAAGTTTTTTTGCTAATGTGCCTGCTTCAACTAAAAGACGTGTCCTGAAAATCCCACAAGATGGGTGTTTCAGTTGCTGGCTCAATGTTTGATTTGCAGAAAATGTGTCTATAGCACTAGCAACCAGGTCTTGGGAGAGACATAAGCAGAGGAGCAGTGACGTGCCTTAAACACCAAATGATTTACTGTAATTTTAAATATTAACATTTTCTGAATGAAGAGTTTTGATATCTTTCATCTTGTGTTTTGCAGACTTCGCCAAGTTGAGACCATAATGCCTATAAGCAATTTATCAGCAAAACCATGGCTGACTCTAGAGAGGCCTGATATTTGAGACCTGCCCAGGCGATCTCACTGTGAAGTCAAGGGGCCAAGGAAAGAGTCCCAGCTGTGGCCCAGAAGTGTTCCTCCAGTGGGGCATTCAATCTCCCAACCAGGCCTTGCTGAAAGCTGCTTGGCAGCGTGCAAAAGGCATGTTGTCTTCCAGGGGCTGAATGCAAAACAAACTTCACCCCGGTGCAAAATTCACACCTCTGGCAGAACCAGCAGAGATGCTCTTCCAGATGGGCCAGGGCAGGAAACCAGAGCAGCTCTCACTGTTAGCAATGAACAGCCATCCCCTCATCCTGCCAGCAGAGCACAGTACCACCCTCACCTTTGGGGCAGCAGAAGCCCTGCAAGCAATGCCAGAGGCAGGGACAGAGCTGGGCAGGGACATCCCTGTGGTGCAAAGCCTTGGACCCCTCAGTGACCACATCAAGGGGGGCTGCACATCGTCCCTGCTCTGCCCTTATCTAAAGCGCCACAATAAAAAGCCACGGGAGCAGAAAGGCTGGAGGAGCTCACACAGCCAAGTTTCTTGGTGTCTCTCTTGGTATCAAACTCCTCGTGTGAACAGTACTGCTCATCTACAGGGTTGCCAACACCTGGAGATGGTGCAAGGTTCTTGTCATATCAACTTAAGTATTATCCATGATTGTCCCTCTCGATTTTGCAAGATGAGTGCACAGGCAAAATCATTACACCCATTAATTTTAAAGTAGTGGTATCTCTTTTGCTTGCTACTTGCCAGGCAAGTACAGCCACCAAGGTGTGCAGCTATTAAATGCCAACCACAGTTCCTATCACCCTTTTTTGTTCTTCACCTCCCTTTCACTGTGCATTTTCCTCAAGATCTTTCTTCCTTGATTTTCTTGAGAAAAATGGCCTCCTTTATTGATTAAATTACAAATTCCAATGCCGGATGATTGAGTTAAATGATAACACCTGACGAAAGACAATTGAAATAAATGGAAAAATTAGCACTCTCTTTATTACAAAAGGTTTGGATGTTGAGTAGCTGACTGAATTAAATGGAGATTGAGCAGATCTGAGAGAATTGATTAGGAAAAACAATGCAGAATTCAGAAAAGAGATACCAAAATTAGCACCCTACTAATTCACCTTCGAAACAGATGGAAAATGTTGAGAAGGAGAAGGAAACTGTATCCTTTTTGTGCATTTGCTACCAGGAAAAGACCAAAAGCTTACCTCTGTGATAAGACTCCTAAGATACTGAAGTCTGATATCAAGTTACCAAAGGCCAACAAATACATGACCGGGTCAGCAGCCTCTAGGGTTCATTTGCTCAGCTTCTAGTAGGTCTTTTTAATTACTATCACAAGCAAAAGAAGGTTTTTGGCCTTTGTTCTGTGCCTGGGAACCAATGGCATGCCAGCTTTTGATAACGTATCATTGCATTTTATTCACTGCTCATAGATGCTAATGAGACATTTTTAATTTTGTCTTTTTGTGACATTTCTTGTAATACTGACAGATGTACTGGGCTTTCTTCCTGCAGATTAGGCAACCATTATTGGAGATCTTAGCTTAAACAAGAAGCTGAAAAAGCAAAGCGTCTAAAATGGCACGATCAAATTTGAAACCGTGTCTTCTCTCAGTGACTTCCCTGCAAGCTTCTTGTGAGGTAGGCAAAGTCTAACAAAGATGAGTTCTAGCAAAGCTCTGGAGAGAGTGTAAACACAGCTCTTAAACAAGGGCTGCAAACATGATATTATTTACTTACAGCTTCTGCATTACTGAAGTGTCATATTCAAAGTCATGCTTCAGGGAAAACCTTCAGTGACCTGTGGAAACATCAGAAAACAATTCTTCAATGGATATTTCTAACTGTGTCTTCTACCAGACAGGGAAGAATTTTCACATTATTTGGAAATCAATTGTAATGAAAATATTATTTAAGTTTAACCACAAAGTAATGTAAAAATGTTTCTTAATGCTCACCTGAAGGTTGCTTCAAAACTAGCTTCAGCTGCAATTATTTGCTTTCTGCAAAAAATCCTCGCCCACAGATTGGGTAGCAGAAAATGTTTGTGGAAACAATAAATATTTTAACACAATCAATCTGACTGAGAAATTTTGCAGCCCCATCTGAACTTTTCATAATCCTAAATGCTTCATCCTCACAGAAGAGACAAGGAATCACTCTTGTCCCAGTTTCCAAGTGGGAGATTTGCACCAATGAGAAATGTAGGCTGTGAACAGATATCTTACTCCTCATTGCAACGCTCTCTTTGGGAACACTCCTGTCCCCACCATCCATCACCCTGCCTCATCACTCACTCCTCCTGGAGTTCATTGCACCTTCCATTCTGCCAGTTTAGCTACAGATGCACTCAGGTTAGTCAAGAATTATTTGAACTGCTCAAGTCAATGCAGGAGCTGCAGCAGATGATGATGTGTGAGTGCAGCCTACTCGATTTGCCCCCAGTCTCACAGCAGGCGTGGCAGGGCAAAGAGCCTGCACACTGGCTGTGAGCCATTGAAACACCAAAAGCAAAGCTCAGAATGAGCAAATTTGCTCAAGAAACCCACATCTGAAAGGTTATTCTCACTGTTTTCACCCTTATGTCTTATCCAATCCCCACAACAGTCTCATGAAAGTAAAAAGGCAAAAATTATGACAAATTCTAACAAATTCTAGATTAGTTTGTACTAATTTATCCTTTAGTTATGGCAGCACCACAAAGCCGACCCTGTGCCTGAACTCTTTGCATTGAGCACAGTGCGGACATTGGCCATGGTAGTCTCTGCTCCCTGGAGCTCACCAGCAAGAGATCAAAGAGTGAAAAGTGTAGGCAGGGAAAAGACAGAGACAGCAAAAATTGGAGGACGCTTCTGTACAATGGCTTGTGAGCACAAATCCCAGTCAGCCAGTAAGAAATAAATCACTGTGAAGAGATTCTGACCCTGCTACCTATTATGCCTGACAGACAAACTCAGTGAAATAATTTATCTAGTTATTTACATGGCTTCCATTAGAGCAATGTCTGAGCATTCACAAACCAGATGGGTTTTTCCTCACTGTGCTCCTGAGAAGGAGCACACACTGCTAACGCTACATCATAGACAAGGAATAGAGATAGGAGAAAACCAAAATGCTTTTTCCAGGGAAACTAGTATCTGATCTGACAAAATTCTATATAATGCCAGAGGGCTTCTGTAGGTTGGGGGATGGGCCATCAGGCTTTAGCCACAGGCAGACTTCTTACCACCCTGGTAATTCTTTTTTGAACAATGGCTTCTATACAGTATGAATCAGGAAAAGTGAAAGGGAAAAAGGGAAAGAGAGGGTAGAAAGGGAAAATAGGAAAAAAATTATAAAGGAAAGTAATGATAAATGTAGCACTATCTGAAAAAAAACAAACTACAGAAACAGAGGAACCAGTCACACAGTTCACTGAGAGGACTGAAGCAATTGTTTCCTTCACGAAACCTCATTCATCACATTTCCATAACCCAGAAAAGGCTCTCACAGTCCCCTCTTTCAACATATTAAGACTAACACGCATGCAGACTCTCATATTCCCTTCCTTCTCCATCAGTCTTTCCTCATGGAAAGGGATGAAGATGTGAACATTTCTGCAGCTGTTCTGCCAGGGCTGAATCCTGAAGGTGGGACACCCAAAGGAACCCAGGGGTGACAGTGCACCCACCAAAAGGACTCAGTCTTCACTGCCAGATAACTCCTGCTTCTTTGAAATGGGGACAGTGGAAATGCTTCTTTGGTGATACCCCAGGAGGCAGATCAGAGCCCAGCACATCAGCTTGTGAGAAAATAAGACCCATCTGTTAGCTCAAACCTCCAGGACTGGCAGGTAGTCTTTTCTATGCAGTAAGCCACTGGACAGCACAAACTCTAGGTTTCATCAGCAGAAGAATTTTGGTCCGCACACAGCCTCTCTAAACATAATAGAGCCCCCCTTTGGCTAGAGAACAGAGGATTCCCTAAATGAACCCTTTGATCGGCAAGACACTGAGCCTTCTCCTGAAATTTCTTCTCAGACGTTTGAATTCCCTGCCGGGTTACAGCATGAAACCTTTCTCATATCTCCATTAAAGCAGCACATAGACAAATGGGATAGTCTTCATCTTTCAGGACTCTTGAAGTTCATTTCCCATCAATTTTAACAGGAATGCTCAGAGCTCCTGTTAAGTTTAAGAGAACCAAACCTATAGATCGTGCTCAGTCAAAGCCAGGAGAATCCCAAGCGTGGTAGTCTCTACAGAGGGCTGACATCAATTAAAAAGAAGCAGCATAATATAAATAATAGTATAATGGCCAAACTTCCCCTTCCACACACATTGCCAGATCATTTGTGAAAACTCTGAGCATTGCAGATAAAAAGCCCAGTGAGTGCTGTTAGTGGAGGTGGAGCTGTACCAGAACCACCATTGAGCCTAAATGTCTTCTCTTCATTAATGGGTTTTACTCTCTCTTGATTGTCAGTCAAAGGCAACAAGGCGTTATTGCCCTTTTGCAAGCTACAAAAAATCCAACACAGCAGACAGATTGCACACCTCACCCAAGGTCCCTTGGGACACCCACATTTGCACAGAGAACTGATCCCAAAATGCCACATACACAGTATCCTGCCCTTCCCTCCAGCCCAGCCTAATTCTCTGAATTTCATGATGATTTAAAAGTCTATTTAAAGCCCCTACACCGATGGGTGTGTGCAAGGAAATAAGGCTGAGCCAAAATGTTTTAATTGAGCAGCTCTGGTTGAGATTCTTGGTAAGAATGAAACACAGAGCTGGGTGGGTTTTTAACCCAATATGGGAAAAAGGTGGCATGTCAACTGGGTTATGATGTGAACCCCCAAGAAGATACAGTAGCAATGCCAGGGTCCTCTTCCCAGTCAATCTGCTCTGTAAATTCTCCAATGGTACCCACACAGCTTAGCACAGCTTTCCCAAGCCTGCTCCTTGCTTGCATAGCAAGTGCTGCTATGAAAAAGGAAAAAAAAAGAACAAACAGATACAGAGGAAGAGCTCCTAACACCTCTTGCAGTTTCCCAGTGTAAATGGAGTGGCCAGGCATGGTTACACACTGAAATGAAGGTAGCCAGGAGAGCTGACGAGGTTCATAGACACACAGCCATGGTTTACTACTCAAACCATGCTAAGCTCTTTAGGTAAGCTTTGTTATTACAGATGGTATTGCTTGCCCTAGATTTGATGTCCAAAATGGGGTTGCTTTCTGTAATCCTTCAGAGGCTGCTTATAAATCAGAGAATGCTTCACCTCTTGACCACGGCACTAATAGATGATAATGTAAATGGTGCAGTGTTTTAACCTTAACTGGCATTTGCTTAGGTTATTGTAGACAAAAATGAGGTCAGGAACTGTGGCCACAAGCGTTAATCTCAAAGAGCCTCAGTCTGGAGTCATCTGGAGCCCTCTGGCTTGTACCGTGTCTGTGGCTGACTTGTACAGCGAGCAAAAGGCTGAGGGTGCCAGGGTGGGCTCTTCTCCTGTCCCACCTCTGCACAGCTCCACCCCACAGTGCCCCCTGTGCCTCCCAGGACCCTTCCAAGCTGCTTTGCCCAGTAAGAAAAAGCAACTGCAGTAACTTTGATTGCTGTGGAAATGATTTTAAAGGCATCAACCCCTAAACACAGAAAGTAAACAAAATCTGCTTCTGTATGAGCTCTTCCACTTTTCTCAGGCATCTGAGGGATGTCCTTTGTAAACCATGAGATAAGAGCAGACTCGCTGTTCAGACTGCATATCTGCCTGGTTCCTTAGATACCAATGAAAGCCCAAAGGCACGGCTTGGCATCTCATCCCCTTCTTATAAACTCTTTCAGAAGGTTACAGCTGATTTTGACACGAAGATGATGAGAAATGGGGAGCTATTTGTGCCATTCTGGGGAACATGCCAAACCCTGTATTAACACCCCCAACCCTGTTAAAAACAAAATAAAATAAAAATTAAAAAACCAACAGCCAAACCAGCAAAAACAACCCTCCTGTTTGCTACTGATTAGGGAGCCGAATTAAAACTGATGAAGTGATTGGATAAGATCCAAAGCTGTTTATCTGCACATAAATCACAGACATGCTTTACTCAGCCAGTATGGATTTATTGAGCTAGAGGAAAGACCTCGTACTCAGAATGCTGATTATTATAGCAATTAAAATATCACCGAAGCAAAAATTTTGGGTAGAAAGCTGTTAGGGGCTACTGGAGAAATATCATTCCATTAAATATGAATTCAATCAGGTTTCAAATTTTTAAAAAAGGGAGTTTTAATAGAGGGTTTCTTTTTTCTCATTAAGTATATGTTGTTAGAAAAATCAAATTCAAAGGAGGAAAGACACAAAATAACTATCTGGACATGCCAAAGGAGATTAGAAAGGAAGGCTGATACATATTTTATGATCACAAGGGAATTAAAAAAATAAATTGAGAGATGTACTGTCAAACCAGACACAGTGTTAATAGCTAAAGTATATGGCAGTAAGAACTGCTGTTCCCACAGCTATTAATGTAAAACTGAAGATTTGGAGCAGGCTGCAGCAAAAGAAAATAAATCACACTTTTTTTTTTTTTTCCAATTTGAAAATATATATAAAATAAATCCCTACCCCCATCATTCACTCTCTGCATCTCAACCCCCCGGCACCAAGACTGTCATTTCTGCAAGCTACAACTTCCAGGCAAGTGAGACAAGTGACAATTTCTTCCTATTAATCATTGCTAATTTATTTATGCAGTTTTTCTACTTATGAGAATCATTGGCCTGCAGATTATTTCCTCTTTCCCTTTTGAGTCCTGAGAAACTATTTAACATGGGAAGTAGTTAAGGGGGGTAAAGAGGGGAGAGTGTCATGTAGCCAAGTTACGCATCCCAGCTGGAATTTGGGATGATGTCTTGCAGTTCTGACTCCTTCAGCCAAGTTTCATACAGGAAGCACAAATGCGCCAAGGGCGCAGTGAAATCCACTGGAGCCAATAAATAGTGCTGGGCTCCATTAACACGCTCCTGCTATGGATCCCTTCACGAAACCCTTGGCCACCTTGCATCCAGTTTGCTCATGAGGTAGCCAACAACTTGCACAGGTGGAGGAGCCTAGAGGATCCTTTGATGAATCCAGATTCAGAGTGTGTACGCATTTAGAGTGAGATGTGCACCCAGAGCCCTTCCAGAAGAGGCAAACACTGCTGATATACAAGGCTTATATGGAACAGTGGCCATGGAAGGTCATGGTGTCATTAGTGAGGTAAAGGGCAAATTGCTGTGAGGAACTTTACGAGGCCCCTGGAAGACAACTCGCTCTTTGCCCAGAGGTGCCTCTCCAAGCCTGGGATGGGTCCAGAGGTACCACAGAGGAGCAGGCATCCCCATCAGTTCATGCAGGTTTTGCCCACACACAACAACCTGTGTCAGCTAGGAAAAAGGACTAGGAAAACATTTCTAAAATTCGTAGATTAAAATTTTGTAATGCATGCATTATAATTCTGATTGTTATTTCAAAGCTATTAGTAGCAAGAATAATTTCACCTAACATAGAAATACCCCTATGATAACTTTCTGGAATAAGAGATAACTTTTGAGGAAAGTAGCTGACAAATTACTTGACAAATTTGTCAACTACTTTGGAGCCATCAAGATAAAAGGCTTTATATGTTGTATGATTTTTTATGTACATATATAAAACACTTTTATTGGACTGTTGATAAAAGCCTGAGCTACAAAGGAACTTTTTCCCCCAGCTGAGAAAAAGGCAAGCTGCTAGACAAATCAGTTCAATCTCTGCCTTTCAAACAATATAAAGCAGTATAACTTTCAGGAGTAACACTTCATCTGGTTTTTTTTTTTTTCCAGACTGCCTATCAGGGATCAAGCAGTAAGTAAACATTTGAAAAGTGTTCCTCTGAGAGCAAAGGTTTAGATTTGAGTCACAGGATCCATTGAAAAGAAAAATTGCTTCTGTGCATTGGGACAGTGCCTTCCCTTCTGAAAAGTTTCTAAAAAGAGCAAATGGAGATAATCTTTTTACAAGGTATAACCCATATGGAAATTCATTATTGTTTCCCTTTAAAAAAAGTCAAGATACTTCAGAAAGTGAGAATGTAATCACTATTTTAAAAAGGTTAAAAATATGCAGAAGATTTCCTAACAACTACAGCCAGTAAAGGCATGGTTAAAGTGCTTTATCATGGTCTAAAGTGAAGCTCCGATTGATGAGAACATGAGATAAACAAAAGAGGTAAAGACATAATAGAGCCCTAAATCACTCAGAGTATTTAATCCAGAAGTGGGGGTATATATACCCAGTGATTGTTGATTAAATATTTTAAGGATCTATTCTTCTCCCAGCACAAAACACTTGCTAGAGTGGCTTCAGCACTGCAGCTCCCTGAAGGCTGCATTACTGCTCGTTAGCCCCGTGCAATCACCACTGTGGATGCAGAGCTGAAAGGAATCATTGTTCCTGCTGTACAAAAGCTAAACTGAACCTCCAGAGAAGGTGAATGATTTGCAAAGGATTTTACAGCAAACCAGTGGCACAGCTGGGGGAAGGGGGAACCCCAACTTATGAGCCGGTGCCTTCCAGACACCATTCCTCATTGCTTGCAAGAACACCCTGGAGTTAGGCATTACCTTCATTCTTGCATTTTCCACAGATAGCCATGGCTATTTACTTAAGACTGTCACCAAAAGCATGTACATATGCTTGGAAGGTCACAGAGGCAGGGCCCAGGATAGTGCTCCAAGACAATACTTAGCTCTAGGTTCTACTTTGAAGAGGTGTGAAAGATAAACTCTTTCCTTCCAGGGATTTAAATTGGAGATGAAAGTTTGATCCTAAAAGGCCTAAAGTAGACGTACAGCTGCCTGGAAATAGTTTTCTGTCATAGCCAACATTTGTCCTGAATTCAGTCTTATTACAAAGCATTAAGTATGGCAGGCACCTGAGGACAGAGCATAATCCCACACCAGAGCACACTGCATACACAGGCAAGGCAGGGTAAGTCATGGAGCCAGAGAGAGTGTCCTAGATGGTCACACCAAGCTGCACACTTTTCTTTAACACTGAATAATTTAGGTGATTAGATGAGTCAAAAATTCAGAGGGAGATGTTTTAAGGGACAGATAATCTTTTTAACATATAGTTATGGTTCTCATTAGAACTAAATCCATGAATATGAATATGAATATGAAAAGAATTTAAGGAGAGACAGGAAATGACTGCAAACATCTTTAGTTAAAGAAAAATTCCTATTCTTCCTCCAAAGAGTACAGCTGCACCATTCTGGGCAAAGTAGATCAAAGAAACAAAAGCACTGAGCCAAGTTCACCTTCTGCATTGTTTCTTAGCCAGACCCAGGACACAGAGAGCAGCTCTGCCCAAGAAATTTCCAATGTGACTCTTTTCTGATTAAAGCTTGATCTGCTGGCATTGGCACATCCAGACTTTTGGTTCTGCCGGGTCTTTCAAAGAAGAGATGTGAGGGGACCAGGTCTGTGCTGCCGGTGCTGTCGGCTGCTCGGCTTCCTGCCAGCTCACGCTGCAGGATGGGCAAAACAGCCAAGAGGGCCAGTGCTTCTACAGGCCAGGGACCCCCAGCTTGCAGCAGCCACGCATGAACCAAAGCACTGCAAGTCCAAGCAAATTTTAAGATCAAACTCACAGGGCTTTTAGGTTCTCTGATATGCAGTCAAACAGTTCTCAAAAAAATAACATTCCTCTGCCCCTAGACTGCCCAGGATACAGGAGAGACTTGCTGGAGCAAGCCTCTGGAGCATAAGGAGTACATGACTATTCCTTTTTTCTCTAGGCACTGTGGCACTCAGTCCCTCTGGATGTGTGTTTTTGTCCAGCAGCAGAATTAGGCCATATGATCCATCTCCATCCATTCTCCCTTGTGAGATGACCAAGTCTGTGCTCAGTATAGCAACCTGCAAAGGAACAGAGTATCTGGGATTTCTGGGGCTTTCTGAACACGTCTCTGCAGACTGTTGTCTGCTAATGGCACCACTTGATTGATTGATTCCTGCAGCCTCCTTCACATCTCCTCTCTTTCAGAGGACTCCCAGCCTGGGAGCTGTCTGCAGGACTGAAACTGACACTTCCCCTGGAAAAACATTTTCTGGACCCATATGTCTTTGCCAGACAGACCAAAGGGAAATGAATCAGCACAATCGGACCAGATTGGTTGTTCTGGAAAACTCTGTGTTGTGTCCATCATTCTATAAAATCAGAGAGAAACACTTTATATTTCTGTCAAAATAAAAAATTAATTTTCAGTAAGGAATTTAAAAATGCCTTTCCATTTTCCAGACTGAAACTACAACCTTTCCAAAGTGGAAACTCTTCCTAGTTTCAGACAGCACAAAATGAGCACAAACTATAAATAGCACCTTCTTGTAGTGCTCCTGTGGAAAATCTGTTGAGTTTTTGTGGGATATATTCTAGTACCAAACTAATCAAATTCCACTCAGCATACCCCTGCTTATACTACATCACATCTATCTGTCCTGAGTAACTGAGAAGTAGTAGGTTCTTGTGTAACAATGAACTCTGGCAAAACACACCAACAATATTTTGGATTTGAAGTAGTATATAACCAGGACCTGCAGCAGTGACCCACCTTTTTAGTTAATAGAGATTTCCCTGCCCATTACACAGCAGCTAAAAAGTTGCATCAATTCCCTACACTGCAGCAGGCACACATTTTTTTAATAACCAAATGATTAGAGGAACCTACATGCTTTATAGACAGTCTGAAATATAAGGTTCCCAACAAAGTCAAGAGAGAAAGTCTAATGACAGCAGAGTTAAGTCATTGAGCCACTGGAAAATGCTACATCTGATGTCTGTCATTCCCTGCCTTCTCCAAAATCACAAATAGGCTGTGGCAGCCTCAGGAACAGTGGCCAAGTCTTCCAGCTCCCAGATTTGTGCTTTAATTACTTGACATATCCTCTCATCACTGGAGCAAGAGACAGAATGATCAGAGACCAAAACCCCTCACACTGAGCAATCTGAAAATATCATGTTGCAGCCCAACAGAGATGTGTGTCATTCCATCACTAACTCACCAGCCCAGAGGACAAGTCCAAGACAAACGTCCCGGCAGCAGTCCAAGGTCAGAGTCCCAGAAGGTAAACCCGTCAGGAATGGGTGATGTAAACGCTTGCTCTCAGAGACAGTCCCACTGTAGCCTTCTCTGAATCCCTTGGACTCCACAAACTTCCTCCTCTGGCATGCCTCTTTGGACGTCTTCCTTCTAATTTTCACATCAGCTTGTTTGTGGATGATTTATCTGTTTTTAAAAAAAGGCACGTTTTTCCTTCATTAAAAAAGCAGTGCATCTGCATTTGGCTGATACAAATAATGGTGTTATAAAGTCCTCTTTGAGGAAGGATNCCTGCCATTACATGCAGAGCTAATGATGGCTCTGTTAGTGAGCTGAAGAGGAAGGGCACAAAGGATGGAGAATCTACCAAGACAAAACAAAAGGAAGAGTTATAAACAGTTATAAAGAAAGACCTATTTTCCTCTGCAGATGAACTACTCTGTTCAACTACAAACCCAGGGCAGACACAGGATTTAGTCTATGGTATCTAACCAAAAAAATGTGACCGACCCCTACTTAAAGGAAGGAAGATATTTTAAGTAAGTCCTTAGTTTAACAACGTAGGAAAGACTTCCCTCAGCCCACAAAGCATTGCCCATTTTACATAGGGATAAAGATGAGACCTGCTAGGGGAAAACCACCTGGCATTTGCACTCTAAGGAGCAATCCAAAGTCACAACATAAAAGACTAAAACTTGAATCAGTTAAGTAGCTGGGTCCAGTACATGCTACATATAAGTTGATAAACACTGGTCATGTGCTA